>VZTG01008967.1:985014-1098700 GCA_013397845.1 Melanocharis versteri | reverse complement strand
CGGCGCCGCTCCGCGCGGAGCCGCGGGCGCGGGTCCTCCCGCGGGCTGCCCGCTGCGGGTGCGCTGCCCGCGGAGGCAGCGGGGAGCCCGCCTTTGTCCAGCCATCCTCCGCGACGGAGTGGGTGGCTGCTTTTAGGCACAGGCTCGAGCCTAGCACATCGTCAGCTGGGGTTTAAGCACATGGCAGGTAACTTCAAACCTGCCTTTATGAATGGGCGACGTTTTGGAGATGGATGCCCACGCTTTTGCTTTTGTTTATAGTTGTCTCTTTGCCCACCTGCCTGTTTTAAATGGTGATGTCTCTCTTACTCTATCTTTCTTCCATCACCTTTACTTTCTGAAACTTTTTTTAGCTTGTTCTATTACTCTGAGTTTCTACTCCCTGCCTAGACAATATGTCATAAGCAAGTGTATCTTGTAAAGTTTTTGGAAGGCCATGGAAAAGTTTGCCTGAAATGTGGTGTTTCTTTGCTCTTTATGCATTTCAACGTAATTTTCCAGTGTAGACTGTATTTAATTGGAATTATGTGAATGCATTTCAATTAAAATAATTTTAGGTCTTGAAGCAGAAAGAACTCTTAGCACTCTTAGTGCAGAACAGCACTCTTAGAAAGCAGAAATTAGTATATTAAGATAGAAATGTTTTTAATGTTACTTATGGGATAGATGCTGTTGCCTATCTGGACAATGGGTGCTTAATTTTGAGTGTATTCCTTCCCCAGAAGTTCCCAGTATATTTTATTAGGAAGTGACTGTGCCTTAATAGACTCACATTGTTTTGGCTTCCTGGGTTTCCTGAGAAGTCAAAACATGTATGTTCTGCTCTATATGTTCAGGGCACATGGAGATATTTGTATTGTTTTGCTAGTAGGGGGGGAATGTCTAAACGCATGTAAAGTGCTTAAAAGGATGAATACATCTTTGCTTGCATTTAAGATGAGATGACCATTCCCTATTCCTTGGCAAAGCTCGATGAGGTGTGGTTTACAAGATTCCACTGTTTGTGTGGGGAATGGGATAGATTATTTACCATTTGTGTATTGTGGAGCCATAGCTGTCATTTTCTCGTACTGATAAAAAATTTCAGACCTTTACCATAGGGCACGCAATGTAAACAAACAAGCAAGAAAGATCCCTTCGTGCTTGCCCCCAGGTACAGTCTCAACCATGCACAATTGGTGTTGTAAACCTTGAGGCAACTCACTGAGAAATACTCCAGAGTGGAAGCATGCAGTTAATCTTGTCTAGACACCCTAAGGTAAAAAGATACCCATGCTCCTGCCTTTGAAGACTTCTAATTGGGCTCTCTTGAGTTAGCAGTTTCCATGAATTATTACCACCTTCATTTTTTTTTCATTATACAAAACTGTGGTCAGTTTTTGAACAAAATGAACGAAGTTCAATAGTAAATTATTCAGAAATGCCTTCATGGCATTTAGCCCTCCTTCTATCAGGAAAACATTTCTGTAATGCAGCCATTATTAACAGCTAATAAAAAATGCACGTGAAGTATTTATGGATTTCAATTAGGTCACTATTTATTCTTTGCATGGTTTTGCTTTGTCTTGACGTGGTTTTCCCCATTATGAATGTTCCTAACATAATCTTTTATTCCTCTTAAGATATTTTGCTTGGCACAACCACCTAGTTCAGAAGAGTCCATTGCTTTTGAAACAATAACCAATTTCCAATAGTACGTACAAAATATTGTTCAGGATGGCATTTTTCCAAGTACCTCAACAATATGGGGAAACATCTCTTCTTTGAAAATGTATCTTACAGAATTTAATACAAAATGAAGTTTTTTTTTCATATTCCCACTAGTAGCTATAAAAGTCACCATTTCCTACAATATTGGACTCAATATATAATTTTAAAAAAATGCTAAAGAGAAAGTGTAACAAGAGAAAGTGGATTTGTTTCTTGAGATGGTATAATTTTGCTCAAGAATGACAATCAATTCATAGAGAACCAGAACAGGTAAGTTGTGCTTGAAGATGTGGGAATATTAGAAACCAAGCTATTTAGTTTATTGTGTATAATGCCACAGCTGCCTCTTAAAATTATAAAAATGAGAAGAAAAAAGTACTGTCATTTTATATCCATACATGTTAATGAAGGATGTAGAATGAAACATGAATTTTGGAAGAAAAGGTTTAAAACCATTTATCGTCACTCTGGAAATCGTAGGAAAAAGTTACTTACTCAGTGTATTACTTTATAAATAAATATATGGAAATAGTGTGTGAAGAGCACCCAGGTGCTGCCTGACAAGCCTACGGCATGTCTGTTCCAGAGTTACAACTCCTGCTTTCTGATGAGAAGAGATGCTGATCCCTTGAGTAGATCTCAAAAATGTAAGCTGTATGTAGACTCCCCACCATGCTCAGGATAATAGAAAAATTATTCTAGAGAACCAGGAGCCTGAACTACACGCTGTTAGTCCCCAGTTATTACAGCCAGTAGAACACATCATTACCATACACTAATCTTTTTAAAGGCTGTAATGTGTACCATTTTTACCAGCTACATTAGTTCTCTGTGTTCCATTTTTATTAGAAGGATCTTCCAGAACTTCGCTCTTTGAATCGTTAGGAACATCTGCTTTCCTGACTAAATGTTTCTTAACCTGTTTATAAGATTTGTGTTTAATTCAAGTTTTTGTTAGTTTAAAATGCTCTCCCCTCTCCAGGATTAGTCTGGGGCTTTGATAGACAGCAAAAATGTCCCCTCTCACTCTTTGATTTGTAGGGAAACCTTTTATATTTTTCTATTATTTCTACTGCTTTCTCATTTCCTGTGCCCTGCATCTGTCTGCATTTGAACCTGTCTTGGTTTCACACAGATAACCCAAATTATACACAGAATTGTAGGTGAGTTTCCATAAGGACCTTGGGTTGGAAAAAATACATCCTGTTCTCTACTGGAAATAACCTCTAGTACAGCCTATAACTACATGTGCCCTTTTCATGGACATACCATGTGGATAGTTCTGTCACCCTGTGGTCAGTGCCCTGCTCAGTAATTTCCATTAATGCACTCCAATTCACATTAGAAATTTTCGGTGTTCCTATGTACATGGCCTTTCTCAGGACTGAATTTCAGTCCATTTCTATTATTCATAGTTTCAAAGATGATCACTCACTTCTTTTCTTGCAACACTGATTCTTCTTTATCCAATGTTTTAAATTATCACCACTCTGATCAACTCCATGCCAGTTATCGAGACCAATGAGCACTTTGTGTAAGTATTCAGCTGGATCGTTTCCAGACTTAATCTTTTTTGCTTTTAACCCCTGCCAGCCTCATAATTCCCTTTCCTAAATAACATTTTTTCCTGTGTTACTGTCATGGTTTAGCCCCAGCCAGCAACTCACTCAGCCCCACACAGTCACTGGCTCACTCCCCCCAGGTGGGATGGGGGAGAGAATTGGAAGAATAAAAGTGAGAAAGCTCATGGTTTGAGATAAAGACAGTTTAATAGGGAAAGCAAAAGCTGTGCACACAAACAGTGCAAAACAAGGAATTAATTCATTGCTTCCCAGGGGCAGGCAGGTGTTCAGCCGCACCCAGGAGGGCAGGGCCCATCACATGTGATGGTGACTTGGGAAGACAAATGCCATCACACTGAGTGTTTCCCCCTTCCTTCTGCTTCACCCAACTTTAGATACTGAGCACGGAGCCATATGGTGTGGGATGTCCCTGGGTCAGCTGGGGTCAGCTGTCCTGGCTGTGTCCCCTCCCAGCTCCTCGTGCAGCCCCAGCCTCCTCCCTGGTGGGGTGGGATGATGGGCAGAAAAGGCCTTGGCTCTGTGGAAGTGCTGCTCAGCAATAGCTGAAACATCCCTGAGCTACCAGCACTGTTTCCAGCACAAATACCAAACCCAGCCCCATGCCAGCTGCTCTGAAGAAAATTAACTCTATTCCAGCTAAAACCAGCACGGATGCCCACCTTGCATTTTGTCAGTTTATCCTCACCTTATTCAGCTTTGCTTATGCTTTCTTACATCTCATTCGACTGAAACTGAGAAAAATTAAATTTAAGCCAACTCTATCATCTACAAAATAAGTTTGTCATCAAGGAGAACCATCTACAAAATAAGTTTGTCATCAAGGAGAAACATCTGGTTACTCATGTGCATAAAACTTCTGGTAAAACCATGCTGTATTTATCTCATTTTTTTTTCTTAGCCTAGGTTAAAGCACAATAACAGCTAGGAATAATCCAGTGAACAGAGCCCTCTGCTTGCCTAGACCTTGTACTATGGCTAAAGATATAGAAAAATATGTGTCATTTTTTGATATTTATTGCTGTATAGGTTGGATAGAGAACTAGGTCTGGTGTTGTGCAGCATCACTACCTCTCACCGAAGCTAGACACTTATATGGTGTGGAACTATAACATTTTTCAGACATTTGAAAGCATTTTAAGCAAGGTACTACACAAATTGTGTAATCAATTCAGGTAAAAGTAAAATATTTTTGTTTTGGTTAAGACTACTGAGGTGGAAGAACCTGACTCTCTTCACCCTGAATATTTCCAATTCTCTTAACAACTGCCCTCTCCTGAATATGTATATCCAGTACTAATATCAAGAGAGCAAAGAAGTAAATTTTTCCCCATGTTCAACTCTTCAGAAACAGCAATACGTTCACAAGAATGGCAATAGAAGAGTAAGGGTAATATCCACCACTGGTAAATGCTCCTTGCAAATTCTCAGTAAATATCACAAGTAATGAATATATTAGCAATAACCTAGTGACTGTAAAGAGTGTCTTTCATGCTGGGTTTGCTCGACTGTGTTCGGTTAAAATTTCAATCAGATTCAAAATGTGAAAATGAAATAGTCGAAAAGAGTAATTTAGAAAAGAGCTGACTCAGGAGAGATGTTACTACTGTCAAGCAGGAATAACATATTTGCCTACATTATGGTGGAAGATACAGAAGAAAGGATAAGAAACCAAGTGTTAGAAGTTAGAAGCTGGTTCTCCAAGTGACATGACAGTGGTGTTTGATTATTTGGGGCTTAAGAAGTCAGCTTTGGTACAGTTACTTTTAGAAATAAGTATACTGAACTTTTAAAGAGCTTGGTTTTGTTTTTGTCGTACATGGCTTTACATTTAAAGTAAATATGTATTTCCAGAGAACCTTTCACTGAGCATCCTGAAGCTGCAGAGCTCGAACACCCCTCTGTGGAGATCACTGTGACAGGCTGTGCCTCAGTAGTGTGGTCTTGTATGAGGGAAACGAGGCATGGCAACACACCTTGCCTTATTCTGCATGGCCAGAACCTGATTCACTGCAGTGCTTATGGATCTCCTTCAAGGAAGTACTGAAGTCCCACTTCCTTGCCGGAGTCACAAGGCTTTGTCCTGCTGCAGTGTCAAAACTACAGAGCTCAATGGAAATCTTATGAACTAGAGAATATAGCATCCGTCCTGTGGAGTTAAACTTCCAATTTGAAGTTGTAATTTAAAACTGATTTCTACCTCTCCGCGTTAGAAAAGCCTTCAGCTTAAATGAAGGATTTAAAATTGTTGGTGAGTGTCAGAAAACACCATTATTAAATGGCCAGCTGCTGAAAAGACTTGTACTAAAAGCCTAAAACCCAGATAAAGAGCCTAAGAAAAATGCCTGCAATTAGTATGGATTCAGGTAGGTAAATTCTGAGCATAATGGCTGAGTTTATACGTAAGTGCAGTGAAAGCTGAAGAACGATAAGGTGACATAGGGAAAAATGACAAACAAGAGTTTTGCTTGGAACCAATTTAAAGCAATGGTTAAATGTCAAAATGAGTCAGATTGAGAACAGAGTATGCAGTGTCCGGTTATTGTCAGTGATATGATAGTGCTCATCATCCTGCTGCCACACAGCTCTAATGGACAACGTCTGATGCAGCCACAGGGCTGCTGCACACAGCTCGAATCACGAGGATAATAACACACTTTTTTCAAACCACTTGTTTCAAAAAATACAGCCCTAAAGATCAGTTAAATAAAGGGTTGGAATCTAAATACCTTCTGTTACAGAAAGTAGCAAACGTCATGTGGGATCAATATTTCTGCTGGATTTTTAGTTTGTTCATGGAAGTTCTATGGTGTGTTACTTTGCATTTTAATTTTTTCTTTGCAAAGATGAATATTCCAGTTCCCTTTAGAATTGAATTGGATAACAATACCACAATGTGATTTAAAAACTGCTCAAAGGCAGTTCTTTTAAAAACCACAGCTTGCAAAGGCATTATTTTATGCTGAATATCAATGTTTTAGATAAATTAGATCCAGACTACTGGATTTTTTAATACTTTGTTTTATGACCATGTTGAATTTTATACAATTTTATTTTCTATCTATTGAACTTTAGACAGGAAATCATCGTTCTGTGTAGTGCAAAACACTTCAGAAACCCTAATACCAGTGTCTGTAGAATAACAGAACAGGATAGATCAGTGTTGAGCTTACACTTACAGCATGGTATGAGACAGAGGCAGAATATAGACAGAAAAGAGAGCACAGGAGAGCAATATGATAATTTCAGGCAGCCACAGAACCACCAAATACCAAACTGTTGTTGACAGTTTACATGGTCTGTGTCCAAAGAGGTTTAGAAGGAATATTGTGACATTGCAATCACCATCAGCCTTCATTTTCCTGACTCAGGTTCTGGTAAAATGCACGCAAATAATGTGGATCTCTTCAGACGCTAAACGATAATTGTAGGTGAAGTTTAATACTATATCAGTTTTCCCTTTTTTACAGGGAACTCTAAAGAAGATGAATCTGGCACTTTCATCTTAGCTTCTTGCTATCTCAAATGAGCTGCATCTCTGTTCCACCATTTGAATGTCCTAAAAATGTTGTGCAATATCAGATTTACCTCACACTGTCAGGATTAGAATACAGATCCTTTCCAGGGACAGCTAAAGTATTTGTCAATTGTACTTTACTTTACTTTACTTTACATCATCCAGATTCAACAAAATCTCTGCCAGCAGTTTCTTAGAGATGGTCCAGATAAATTTTCAAGATCCTTCCTAATAATATTTATACAATTCCAAGATTTAGTTTTCTGCTTTGGTGGAAACATCCTTGTCAGGACCTCCATCTTAAACAAAGGCATCAAGAAAATCTTTGCTGCTGCTTTTGTAGACTTCCAAAATTTGCAGAAGAGGTTGGCATGACATCTAACTCTAAGAGTGTTAAGGAATTTCTGGTTGGCTTGTTATCAGGAAGTGCTCAGGAGAGGTAGCATTTTACACATGTTGCAATATGTGTTATGTAGTGTGCCTGGATATCAAGATAGGCTTTTTGTGAATACCTGAGTATAAATAATTCAAAACCAGCAAAGCATCAAGCAAGGTAAGCTTAGAGACTCCTATTCAATGTCAAGGAAAATTCTGATTATGAAATAAACCCTGAGAAAACAAGATTATTGTCTCAATCTCAACACCATTGCTTTTGTAATCCCTCCTTCACATTGTCTCCCATACCTGCCCACAGCTGTTCCTTGCAGTGAAAAGGCTCTGCTCCTTCAGCTGTGCTGCTGTTGTTTTCTGTTGTTTTCAGAGAGCTGGGTTCCGAAGGACTGGAAAAGCTGTATGGTGGAAGGGGTGGCAATCTGAGAAGTAAATGTTTGGTTTTATCCCAGGATGAATGATTTTCAAATGTACAGAGATATTAAACTGACTCTATTCCTCAATATGGGTTTCACTTCCAGTAGAGTTCAAAAGTTCTGACAGCTTCCCATAGCACAAGGGGGAGCAGATCTACCTCCTCCCACCTGGCCACAGTGTGACAGACTCTGAGTCACGCATAACACTTGGCATGAAAGTGAAAGGATTCCTTGATGTGGATGTGTGAATGTGGGTTACAAGGCCAGCAATAGGTACTGGGGGGGATGCAGTTTTTGTGAACCTTGGGTACCATACTGTCCAACGAATGAAGTTCAGCCTGGAATCAAATGTTGTACCTGACTGAATTAGAAAATGGCGTAGAAAATCTTTGGAAACAAAGCATAGTAAGGAATTATGATCTTGCTCATAGATACTCAGAGAACTGTCTCACCAGAACTGTCTTTGTACAGTATATTCTGAATGTGGGCATAAAACCAAAGGCGGCAGGGTTTTGTTGGCCGAGCACAAGACTCACTCTTTTCTAGCTCTCCGATTAAAAAAGCAAGCTTGAGAAGGCAGAAGGTGAAACCTTCCTGAAGCAAAACCTGGTGGGCTGTGACACTTGTGACTAAGCACTGAAGAGTGGAATAGAGGAAAGATTGTCAAGTTATTTTGGAGGTTTCACAACATTTTGACTTAGCCAGGGTGAGCTAATGCTGAGATGATGGGAAAGGTGTGGAAGATAAAAGGTTTCTACTGAGAGCAATCAATACAAAGTAAAAATTTCAAGACAATGTTAAATTAAAAAGGAAAACGTCTAGTTCAGTCTGGTATCAGGGTACAACATGTGAGGGGAAGGAACAAAAGGTACGGGACACCCAGCAAACTTAGCAGGAAAAGCCCGGACATTTTGGAGGAGGAAGAGCAGCAGTAGTCAGCAGTGTGCACATCAGAGGGTGTGATCTCTCTTGAGCATAGTTCTACTTAGTTTCATGAACTGGTTAAATTGATGACATTGGGTGACATTACTTACTGCCTATATAGGCCTATGTTGGACTGTTGCTTAATTTGCTGTTGTTTCTCTGACCACCTGTATATGTGTGTGTATGTAAGCTTCCCTGCAACAGGAAAAAGTAAAAGATTATTATTATGCAAATATAAAAAACTGAAGAGATAAAGAAAAGTTGTTTTCTTAACTGAATCGTACTCTGAGTTTCCTTGGACTCAATCAAAATTTGGCATGAATAGCAAATACAGGGTCTTTGAAAGAAAGAACAGGCAAATGTCTTGGGTTTTTTCCCTATAGTTAAAGAAGAACAAAGTTGGTAAGTTGGTTTACTTTCTAGGGTTTAGTCTCTAATACATTAAATGTTTTGAAGAATAACACTGTTTTTTATTTGGCTGCACTTGATCCCAGGAAACCATTTTCTTTATCAGAAATGTGTGTTCAAATCACACTGTATCTGCAGATGAGCACTGATGGGGCCCAAGATGCCTACACCTTCTCAGTACAAGAGGATGTTGAGCATTAATATGTTCATCAGGACCTAGAACTGATTCTCTTAATACAGTATTTCATGGAACATCCTTTTATTTAATTTTAAAGCCTTAGAAATTAACATTGTACTGTTTAAATTTTACGTTACATGTATACCGTACAGTTTTATAGTTAGGCCAATATATACTATTTATATACTACACTGTAGTACTGTACCTTTATAAAACACACATTTCTGGAGGAAAGAGGAAAGAAGGAAGGCATCTGTCCACTAGTGAGTACCACCAGGCTTTCCCTTTCAGATTCCTCACTTACTAAAATCTGACAAATAGAATGAAAGCACTGCATGTGATGTGTATTCAGGTTGTCCTCCAGAAAACCTTATTGTTATGCATTGGTCTATTCGCTTAGGCAGTCAGCATTCACCTCAAATATCCATCAACAAGGATATGAGTAGGGTTGTACTTTAGTATCACAGAAATGAGGAATTCCTTCCTCTTGTTCCCAAGTAAATTATTTTCCACTCCAATAATTAGAAGACTTATTTACGTGCAGCTGTCTCTCACATGCTCAGCTTGACCTCATCTTTGACTCCTTAATTTCCACTTTGACTCTCTTCAACGTGTATTTTAATAAGCAAATGAAGCAGTCTGAATGGACAGGCTAGGATTTGTGAGGTCACTGGACAGTTCTGGTTTTAATCACTGGAAATTCGAACTCTGCAAAAAGGTGTTTGTAAAAGTCTTCTGAATTCACCACCTCTCTTCTAAAGACTACCAGCTTTCTGTATTGTCCAACCTGGAAGGAAATCTTACTGGAGACTGGGCCCTTATGTACATGGTTTAGTGGTGGACTTGGCAGTGTTAGATTTATGGTTGGGCTCAAAGATATTAAAGGCCTTTTCCAACCTAAAAAACTATATGATTCAATGATTTCAGTTTATTTCACTGGTAGTCAGTCCATCAAGGTTCTTCTTTCAGTTTTGCTTATGATTTATTTCTGCTACAACTAACGGAAGATTATTTATAATTGGTTTTTCTCCTACACCCTTTTTCTATGATTGCTGTCACAGGTCTTGACACAAAATTATCAAAATGCTGTAATGCTTTTGTTCTTAGAAATGTTGTATTGTATTTTCTGATATGGGTATTAAGTACAATGTAGACACCTAAGTAAGTTTCATTCACCCCATAATTGAGCCAGAAATATTTCCTTTTTAAATTGAAAGATGCTTCTTAGAAAGCATTGTTAGGGTTAGTGGCAGCTTATTTTTACAGATTTTTGAGGCTCTAATAATAACTGGACATGGTTGATGAATCTGAAATTTATTTCCCAAATTTTATATTCCCACAAATATTTTCTTCATAATATCACAACATAATATGAAATTCTCTATTTTATACTTCATTAAACTTTTTCTATTTTGGTCTATTTTGAAATAAGCTGTTTTAGATATATTCATTAAATCTACCATACAGCTTGTTTATCTGACTCAAAATATGAATTAAATGAGTGCTTTTAACCTCTATCTGGTAATATTTTATTGATTTTGAGTTTATTGCCACATTTTTACTAATTTTCTTTCTTTTTTAAGAAATAAATATCAATTCTAGTTCTTTCAAATTTAGAAACACTTAGATAAGTTCCACAAGTGGTGTACTTTTCTGCCGTGTCATTTTTTGCCTGGTATGATACTGAATAAAATAGAGCACTGACTTCATCATTCTATTGCTAACACTGTTCTGTGTAAGAACTGTTGTATTTAGTAAGATAAATACACTACAAGGCAGTCTGCTGCAGAGGGCAAAAAATACTTTCCTTCTTTCTCCTATTTTTGCAGTGATGAGGGAACACCTGCTGTTCCTTATTTGAGATTTAAAAATGCAAACAGAGTTAATCCTTCCAGTAATTATTATTTCCTTTTGAGATTGTGCCGCCTCCCTTCCTGAGCAATGAGAACTGTTCTTAGCTACCTTGTTAAAACAAAGATGCAATATTACCACAAAATCACTGTCAGCCTTCTGAGTGTCCTTCACACCTTTCTGAAACTATCTTCCACTTCCCCCCGGATTGCTTTCACATTATGTTATGAAGATGGATTTTGTGCCTTTTGGGGTAAGGTTTAGATAAATCTTTGTCCAAGCTGTAAAGCCTGCAAATGCTTTTGGGGCAATTCTGCGTCTTACACACTGTGAACTGCTACACAGAGCTTGAAGTCAAACAACGAGAGATCATCAAAAGATCGTTTTGAGAAGTAGGAAGAAGTCATTATTTTAAGCCCAGCTTCATATTCGACCCTTTTAGCATGTGAAAACTACAGAAATACAATCTTATATGTGGGGAATTGCTGTAAAACAAAGCTAGCTTTTATTGAGATTGGTTTGGACATAACGTGAGGAGCATATTAGCCAGTTTTATGCAGATTCATGAGGTTCTTCTCTGCTCAGCCTTGGCATGTGATTTTTCAGCAACTGCATGCCCTTATTGCCACATCTTTTCCTGCCCAATGACATGTCTTTGAGATCTCTTGCTCAAATTTTTAAGCTAAGTTATTAAACTAGAGGTTTTTTTATGGTGCAAAAAATAATAGCAGATGAAAAATACTTTAGAAGTACATTTTTAGTGTGAAATTCTCCATAAAAATCTCAGTATTGAAAGACTTTCTTGAAGGATTTATTGATCTTTATTGAACAAAATTGTCAGCCCTAAGTGCTGTGCGATTTTGCTGGAAAGGAGTCATAGAGTAGTTAACACTTGCTGTTGATCCAAACGTTCAGCAGGGCAATCGTTTTTCTTTTGGATTTAGGGAGCTCTCTGTTGATGAACAGGAGAAGAGAGCAGCTAGAATAAAGCTGCTTGGGCAGCTTTCAAAATAGCAAAAAAAGTTATTTACAATCACCCAGTCTATCTTGTCCTTTTTTTGCATTATTTTTTTAATTATGGTTTGGGGAAAGGACTGGACATCAGGTTCATAGGTTTTGGCTGCGGCTGTGGGAGGCAGTGGCTCCAAGTGGAGCTTGTCTGGTGGCTAGGCAAATTCCAGATTCCAAATTTCATGCTGCTAGGATAGCATCTGCTCTCTGAATGGCTTTCACAAGGCTTTCTGAGAGTGAGGAGAGGTTACGTCTGCTGTTTAGAAAATATTGAGTGATGTGTGGCAGTGAAGAAATACCATGTTTTCGGTGGTTTCAAGCACTTATGCTGAGTGCTGCCTTGACTTCAGGTCGTCGAGGCTCCTAAGGCAGGAGCCGTCAGTCTGTCTCAGCGGTGTCGGACGAAGCACAGTCATGGATTTTAAATGCATTAATAGGAGGCTGCCCTTTCACTGCAGTAGCTGTCCATTATAAAGAAAAGATTGTGGCATTCAGGTTTCTCACTTGTGAGATGCAGAGACTTTTAAATGCTTCCCTGGGCATACAAATACTTGTGAATAAGTATAGGCTGCTCTCAGCCCTCTAACCTTCCCGTGCTAGGTAGATCATACACACCTTTTGACCCACAGACATATGCGGATCAATGACATCCCAAATTTTTGAATCCAGGTTCTGGATGTTGTAAAGATCTTCCTGAGGTGCCACATTCCAATTTAGAGAAGAGGAATACACCTCCAGTATATCACCCAAAAAAGATTGCTGACTGCTGTTGTATACAACGTTTCTTCCAGTCTTCAGTGATATGAAGTTGATTTCCAGTCCTTTTCACAACCTGTAAATAAAGAAAGGCCACAGTATTTTTTTTTGCTATGTTGAAAGCTTTCCAATCTGTACTGTGAAGAAGCCAAGGTTGTTTAATACTATTTTCATAGATAGCCAGAAGAAGCTCTGATATAATGATTTGCCATTTTATTCTAGCTGAGAAAGTATAATACAAATACACGTGTTTTTTAGAGACTATGTCTCTTTCTCTCCCTCTTTTCTCTATATATACACGGATTTTTTTTAATATACTTTACTCTCATCAAAACAAACCCAGTGTATGCGGTGGAGAACTCTAGAACTGAGTCACCAATATCCATTATTTTCATCTAACTTCTATAATTAAACGTATTTGAGGTTCTGTTTCTGTGATTATACAGAGCTGGTATAAGCACATTTAGTGCCACTGAATGTTTCAGGCACTAACAAGCCTTCTGCTACACTGAGCAATTTTATCCTCTGCAGCTCACTATTTGTTTGTGCTTTGCCCCTAATAACTTCTGTGGTTAAAATTAGGACTTATGTTCTTTACATTAATACCTGTCAGCAACCCACCCTGCCCACCAAGTGAATATTTTTACTTTTTCCTGTTGTGTGGTGATATGAGGTAAATCTAAGTTGTAGCTTAGAGTCTACTGACCCTCTGCTGTTAATGCCAACCCCCAGCCATAACGTGGGAATTGTGGCCGGCGTGAAGTCCTCCTCCTCTCCTCAGTCACCTCGCTACCAGCTGACCTGAGGTGGATTTGGTTTGTTTCATAAGTGTATCTATGTTTTCTTTGCTCGAAGTCTTTAATATTTCACTGCAGTTGTGGCTTTAATCCCAGCTGGCAATGAAGTCCAGACACCTGCTTGCTCACTCTGCCCCCCAGCTGGATAGAGAGGAGAATCAGAATAAGGTAAAACACGTCGGTTGAGATAAGAATATAATTTAAATAAGGTAAATTATAATTGTAATAATAAACAACACTATAATAGATACAAAAAAGAAAGCTCTATTCCAGCTGAGACAAGGACAACTCCTAATCTTGGCAGTGGATAGATAAGATAAAGTGCCTGCTTTCTTTATTCATATTTACTGTTTTCTGCAGTGAATGGTCCTATCAAGCTTTAGTGTAATTGCTTGTGGAGTGTAAATAAGCATACTTATAAATAACTTGTAAATAAGTATTCAAGGATTTCCCAGAGGTAAGAAGCACAATGATGAGCACAATCTTCAGCTCCAAGTAAAAAAATTTCTACAGTTAGGTGGTCATTTTATGTACAGCAGTCAACCCATCTTTTTCAGTCTCTGTAGAAAAACTACCCATTCCATCATCAAATATTTATCTGTAAACACTGAGATGAAGAAATATGCATTGCACTGAAATTATGGAAGTTTTTTATGAATTAAATATAGTTGTTAGAATCAGTGTTTTTCCCCTACCATTCCTACACCACCCTGAAGAGAAACAAACACAAAAAGTGATGTATACAAAGGTGTTAATGTTAACTAATAGCTCAGGCTATCACTTCATCTGAAGTTGGAAAAAATTGATCGTGTTTGATCAACAACAATTTAGTCTGGAGCACGTAGATAAAAAAACCAAACCTTTGTGGGACCTGCTTTCCTCCAAAATGGCAGAGAAAGTGGAGTGATTCCTATGCAAGTAGATGATTCACCAGTGAAATATTAAGAACCCTAGCTAGAATCAAAAAGAAGCCTCTTCCCAGCTCCAAATAACTATAAAAATCAGAACTGTTAAGCTCAGTTCAGGTCAATCCCTTTACAAGGGTTGGGATTTGAGGTCACATCTCTAAAATGGATTTTATTATTTTTTTAAGAAGTATAACAGTTTAAAAAATTTACAAGACCTATGAATAAAATGCAACTTGAGTGCTGAAGTACACAGTGAAAGTCATTTAATGCGGAGGATGGATAACTATGGGTAGGCTAACAGATGGAATTAATGGAGATCAGCCCTCTTAAAACTATGTTGCGTCTTTTATTTAAACAGTCAATAGAAATCTGGCCAGTTTAAGAGGTATGTAGCGTCTGTTGGACTCTGAGGTGCTACTTTGTGGCCAGGCAGTACGGGGAATACTCGAAATTTTCTTTTAATTCTCCTGTACTGGAGATCTGGCCCTTAAATGTACCCACTATGTGTGCTGTTAAGTTAATTAAATACTGCCTTTTTCCGTGATGAGAAGCAGCTTTTCCTGTTTACAATCCCCATTCTACCCACAGCTGCTGCTGTGCAACCTCGCTGCCTGCAGCTGGATCCCACAGCCACAGCCCAGACTGTACCTGGGATGTGCCGCTGCCGCTGGAGCAGGCAGGGACACCTCAGGCACTCTGCTGCTGCTGCTTAGAGCTGGTACCATTTGTTGGAAACCCATGGTGATGGTTTGATCTAAAATCACTCAATGGGAGGCAATCCCAATTGAAATGGGAATAATTCTGACTCTTTGGTGTCCTTTCTCGCCCCAAGTATTTCATTTGTAGTTGTGGTTAAAAATAGAAGAGATAATTCTTCGAGATTCAGTTCTGGAGAGAGACTCCTCATGTCTTGCGTTCTGAATTTAGAAGAAAAAGACAACAATTCATACTTTCTCTAGGTGTTTGAGTAAAATCCTCTTCACATGGGTCCCCAACCTCCCATTAACACAGCACCAAGACTCATTATATGAAATCCTGATCTGCAAGAACAGTGCTTTCAGAGCCACTGCCCTGAGAAGCTGAGAGCAAAGAGGTTTATTAGCTTACCCTGGCATGTTTGGAATTGCAGAGACCTTTTCATGGATAAGATTGATGGATGTCTCACTGAGGATTTTGTTAACTTAATTTAAAGAATTTTCCTTCACCTGGGGATCACTCTGATAAATTTTATTGCAGAAGAAAACAGTTTGGTACACTGATGTTTGACATTTTATTCCCATAGCAACTTCCCTCAGAGAGCCTTCCAGTTCAGTTATTAATGAGGTTATTTTCATAGAAACTCTGAGGGAGGTGAATATTCCCACTTTCCAGCTGAAAAAGATGCTTCACAGTCTATTATGTGTATCCTGATCTCACAGGGAAGTCTATTACAGTAAAGTGAAATTTAGATTTTCTATATTGTAGCAATACATTTTCACAAGGAGTATCTTTTCTGATGCTTTTCCTGTCAACCTGTTTCTCCTTGCAATGATTTCAGAGATTGTTTTTGTCAGCTCATCCATAAGTGAACAACATGGTCAATCAGAAACTCTCTTTTCTCAACAAAAGGGTGCTTTGTTTTTTCCCTTACCATAAGTCTTACATTTTACATTGGAGCAGGTCCTGAAACTTTTCTCCTTAGTTTCAATGTCAGCGTCTTTTGAAAGAGCTGTGAAAAGCATGGAGACTCACAGAGGCTTCCCTGCTATCCACTGGCTGTGATAAGGCCCAGCAGATCAATCCAATTGTTCCTTGATGACCTCTGGTGTTTCCAGTGGTGCTACTAAGTTAATGGCTTTTCTGAACCAAATCTCTGTCCTGTCACAAAACAAAACTGTTTTCATTGCAATAAAAGGGGATCTTTAATTGACACTTTCACTGATCTTAAAAATAATCCACCGACTTGTGCGTTTATAATAGTAAAATTTTGTAAATTGCTGGTTATAATAGGATACACGGATGAGAAGTTCCAATTACTTTCCACTAAGCCAAGTGAGTCAATGAAAAGAAACCTTTCTACTGGAAAATAGGTTACCTGAATGCTATATGCTAACAGAACATAGAAGCAGCCAAATCAGCTCTGTTATGATAAATTAACCTCTGGTTATACTGAAGATTTGACACTGCCTAAGTAAATCCTGATCATTTCAGTGTGACAGTGAGGTCAGGGCTATGGACTTAAATCAGTTGCATTGTAGCCTGTGCATCAGACCTAATAATAACCTAGTAATTCCAGTTATTCATGTCACTTAGCTTCAATGCCGGTTTAAATAGAGAGAGAATCATGTTCTTTCATGGAATCATAGAATGGTGTGGCCATTTTCGCGTGGCCAGATTCATGTGACCAGTCACACTGAATCCTGTGCACAAGAAGTGAACATACCTACCATCCTGTGTGTTATTTTCAGCTACTAGCAAATCATTTCTGATCTTCAGGATTATGTTAACCAGGCTCTGGTCATTTCTAGACACCAATATCAGTTATTTAGCAAAGTAACTGAGGATTATCACCATATTTCAGTCTGTCCAGAGGAATATCTGACCTCTGATGATATTTTTCATTGCACTGAGTTATACACCAATATGTAAAATCCCTGATCAGCTGCTACAGGCTTTTCACAACAATCTATTGCTATTTGCTCTTTTTTGAAAAAGAGTGGTTGATTTGGCACTCCAGATTCCTTTCACCTTTCTGTTAAATCTAGCAATAAACCCCATATATTTGGAGTCCAATTGTTTGGGTTTTTTTTAGCTCAACCGATGGATGTTTAACCAGACGTCATAACAGGAGATGAGATGTTGAAAAAGGTCTGCTTTAAAATTATGCTGCTGAAGGATTACACTAAACTGACCCACACAACTAAGACCATCTGGGCTGACAGCAGATGATGAGTATTCAAATTCTCATTCTCAGTCCATGGCATCACATTGTCAGACTGATCAGATCAGTGACCCTCCACCTCCACTTCAATGGAAGTAGCATTAAAAAAGTTTCATTTGTGGGTGCCCTGCAAAGGGTCAGCTCTGCACAGATCTCTCTTCTTAGTCACAGTCTGAGTCTTTCCCACTTTGTGCCTTCACTATGTGCTAGTTCTGCTCCTTTCTGAACTTGCCTCTCAGTTGATGATATCTTGGGACAGGAATTATTATAAATTTAATTGACTTTTTGCAGTGTTATCCTCCATTCATGCTTGCCACTGTTGTATTTTGTCTCTTGCTCCTCTTAGGCTGTCTCAGCTGCTGCTGTTTTAAATCTTAAGTATTTGTCAAGGGAGCTTCACCTTGGTAATTGCCTGTACCATTAGTCATCATCATAATTTCTGGAGATCTTGCATTTTCCCAAAAAAAAGACAACTAAAACTTATCATTGTCTCTGCTAATTTTTTTGCAGCTCACATCATCAGTGGTGACGTTAAACAGATAGTCATTCTTTCCTGTTTTCTACTGCACTGCCAATGAGGACGTGCCATGAATTTGGGCTTGATCCCTACTAGATTGTCCAGCTGACTCTTTGCAGATAACATGCATTTCATGTTCCTTATATCTTCTGCCAAGCTCTGACAGCAATATTTGACCTTCTTTTTATTGGTGTTTATTATTAAGAAACAATTTAAAATTCATTAACTTGAATAACTTTGCCTTCAAATAATAATAATTGGACTTTCGTCTATTTTAGCTTAACTTTTTCTGACATAGGATGTTTATTATTATTCCTACTTATTTTCCGAAAGTTAATTGGTTGTCTTCCTGGGATTGCCATCAAAGTCAAAAGACCGGCTTAGCAGATAATTTTCAATTTTTCTTTATCTTTATTACCTTTATTGCTCACTTTCGTGTGAGGAAAAATGCAAATATTGGTGTCAGTATATATTAACATGGCAGAGATCAGGGTTTGATTTCTACTTTGATATAAAGCAATTCCTCTTAAAGTAAAATACATAAATTCTGTACTAATAAGCACTGTAACTTCCCCATGAAGGTGACCATCTCATTCCACTGCCCTTGAAACTAGACTTCTAACCAAAGCAGCATTGTAGGTGTATAATAAGGTGTCACAATCAGCTTAATCCAGTCTAAACATCCATATTGCCATCAAAAGGTGTGCTTGTGCTCTCCTCTGTTCTGCTGTCTGCACAGTGTCTCTGTGATTGCCTCATTTTCTCGTCAGTTTTTAAAAGAACAAGTATTTTCCTGGATGATTGTGTGCTCTCATCATATCATCACACGAAAAGGTTCATGAAGGGCTAAAATACAGTGTCCGTGAGGTGGTCTTTGAGAGAAATCTGGTCTAATCTAAGCATATGTTTCTGATGTTGGGAAGTATAAATATTGTCTACTTCCTCTCATTATTAGGCTGTATGAAAATAGAAATCCTTCCCGTGAAAAGCCAAAAGCAAAACAAAAAGGACAATTTCTTGAAATGTTCTCATTTCAGAAAAAAAAGTCAGAAATGCACACACTGTATATGGACATAGACAGCAATAATAGTAAATCAGGAATCATCACGAATCAATACGCAGAAATTTTTCATTTCAGCTGAGGTCAGTGAAGACCTTTTGATTTTGTAGTTCTTTTGCTTCCTTCTCAAAAAAAAAGAGGAAAAATGGAAAGAAGGCTCAAAGCAAAAAGATGAGAAAGACTCCAAAACTAGGTAACCTTCTATTTGCTTTCATTGGAGCCAAAATCACATCCCTTCTCAAAAGAACAAAACTTTCATATTGCTTTGTATCCTTCAGACTGAGATTATTTATTTAAAAGAATAGTTTTTCCTCTCACCTCTTCCTGCATGTGCTCACACAAACCATCACAGGCAAGAATTGGCTTTTCAATTACTCTTTTTTTTCCCCCAGCCACCTGAGAGTGCTGCTGTACGCCTCTGAAACAGAGTAACCTGTCTGAAGACAGAGGCAGCACACGAAAATCTCCAATAGGGAATTGCTATGGTAAAAATTTGGACTAGTTTTAAAGAGGCATAAAGACAAGAAAATTAACTTTATTTTTTAATCTAATGCTCCCAAGAAACACTGTGGGAGAGATATGCAGCCACAAGAGCTCTTCTGATCAGTACAATTAATCTTTTCCAGTAAACACCTATTTGTGCTCAATCCTTCAGAAAGAATAGCTAATTTCATCCAATCTCTGTTAAAATTCTTGTGGAGGAAAGCAGCAGCTAAACATCCCCACACCTTCCACAGAGCAAGAATTTTTTGTTTTTCCACAGGATAACAGTAACCATAACCCCTGGAGTCACTGGTGCTTCTGGTGAAGCCCTTACTCAGGCTACCACGGGGCAGTACCTTCCAGTAGGCTTCGGGCAACAACTGAGGACTCTGTTCTTAGATCAAAATCCTTCTGCAGTTTACAGCTGTAAGACTTCAGTGGCTGGCAAGCAAATCCCTCCCAGTGGTTCACAGAAGTTGACACTCACATCTCTAAAAGCATCAGATGTCTTTTCTTGATTTTTGGTTTGGTGATAGGTCTCCAACTTCTCAGACAAGGTCTGGAGATTGTGGGATGGCGCTCAGGAGTTTCCATTTAAACTTCCCTCAGAGAAAAGCTGCAGTGATTTGCAGTCTGCTCTACTTGTCCAAGGACCAAACTTTATTTTACAGGCTTCAGGCAGCGGCCTGATCTATTTTTCAGAATAGATGTTTTTAATGGCAGTATCATTTTAATTTGGTTTATTGGGGGTATAAGCAGCTCTGGAGAGAAATTTTCATTTGATCCTGGGTTCAAACAGATTCTTGTTTACCAAGGAGTTGCAGTTTCCTTGTGAATGCAAAATCTCATCTTAGTTTTTATTGCAGCTTTTATAGAATAGCATTAGAAATACAATTATGTTCTTTTGCAGAATCAAAAGGGAAGAAGAGTTTTGAGAACCAGTCCTAGCATCTTTTTTACTTAGCAGCTTGATTACTTTCAAATGCTAATTTTCTTTAGAATTTCAATTTCACTTCTCGTTGTGGCAACACATGCCTCTTTCTGTAGCAGTGTAAATTATTAGCTGATTCACCAAATTCTTCTAGTCTGTTTTTATAGCATTTTGAAAAACGGTAGGCTGTTGTAGCTCTTTCCAGTATTCATTTTAACTAACACATTCAGAAAATTCCCCAGCCATTTAGGGAAAACCCCACTCTTTTTAATGATGTGATGTGAGGTGGATTTCACTAATTACAGTGTAGAACCCCATGATGCTGGCACTGCTTTTGATGAACAAACCACGCATGGTCTAAATATTCTGTGAATTTCATCAAATGGGTAGCTAAATTGCATGTGAAGTACTGCCTTGTAGGAGGACTGACATAAGGAAATCAGAATGTCTGTAATGCATCACAGCAGATGTTCTTTAGCCCACTCTTTTATCTATGGTATCAGCTATTTATTTATAGAATATAGAAATAAGAGAGGTATAAATAAAATTACATTGTTGGTTTTCCAACACCCTGGTACTGAGATTTTCTCCCCATTTTAATAAGGGAAAAGGTTGCTTCTCCTGTCTTGTTTGAAATGTGACATAGATGGAAGATAACAAGAAACTCTGTCACTGTGTTGTCTTTTTTTTTTTTGAAAGAGACTTTTCCATTGAAAATAATTTTAATGGATAATTAAACTTGTTGCCAAATCAAAATGCTTTTATTTTCCTTTACAAAAATTAAGCCTTATGCTGGGAAAACAAAGCTGGTTTTGAAAGCTTGAATGGAATTCAAGTTTACCTTTTCAGATTTCCTTCTGGCACGGTTCAAAGCTGGACTACATTTCTGAGGTGTGACACTTCTTCAAAGGTATTGGAACCTGACTCTTGTACCCCCTTGTGTAGATCCAAATCCTGTGCCTGTTTACAGCTCCTGTAGCCCAGCACCCCCAGCTCAGAGGGAACGAAGCACAGGTCACGCAAGTGCTGTGAGGACGCCTACGGAAGGGAGATGTAGTCCAGCCAACTGTAGTCCAGCCCATCCTGCAGGTGGCTTCACAGGGAAGCAAAATACAGAAATGAACTGCTGCAGAAAAGCCACTTTGGATCAGTCAAGAGTTCTGAAATGAAGGTCTTTTGATAAGACAGAAACGTTTCACTTTGCTTGAAGAAAGTGAAGTATGCAAACACGATCAGACTAAAATGCATTGTAAAGTTCAAAACAAAATTAGCTGAATTTCAAATAAAATTTGTTTGGCATACAAAGATCTTAAATTCCTTCTAATTGCAAATAAAGTCTGAATAATTATAAAAACATATTAACATAATTAGTTTATATTGAGACTACAACACTCATTAATCATGAAGAATTGAGACATTGTAATGCAATTTAAATACAAAGCCCCTAAATATGATCGGAAACATCATGATTCATCATTAGTGAGATAAAACCAGCTCTGAAACTTCTTTTTTGTTACATATCTCTTTTTAACTAGTAAGTTTCCCAGTCAAATAATGTATGGTAATGTCCCATTTTACTCAGAAACCTATGAAGCTATGCAGATTTGTACTCTTTGTTCACTTCAAAGGCATGCCTGGCTTTATCCTTCTGTCAGCAGAAATTCATTTCTTCCTTAATTTAAACAGTGTCTTTCTTCACTAATGCCTTTACCATGAATAGACCATGATAGAATGTGGCTCCTTATGACTACCCAAACCATTTTATGACCCTTAATTTAATTTTTAGGCGCTGTTCATGTTTGTCCTATTGATATCCATTCCAGCAGGGGATTTTATGATGAATATTGAATATATATGACTGTGTCTACTTGGTTACTCATCCCATGTGTTTTGTGTGGAAGGACAGTAACAATTTTAACAAGATCTGATGGCTGCTAAGATCTACTGAGGTTCTGTCAGCACAGTCTGTGGCTCTCCCTGGAAAAGGCTGGAGAATCTGAAAAGTAGACAGACATAGAAAGAAAACTGCAGAACTAGTTTGAAATCCTAATAGCAGTGCTATCCAGTGAGTTTCAGGTCAAGCCATACAGGCCAAATCTAGAAGGAAATTTGATTTATTTATTATTCTGTTTTTCTGATTAACAGAAACAGGAATCATTAAACCACCCCACAAGAGCCTGCAAGACAGGGCTCAGACTTAAGTAAAAATCTATTTTCTTGGCTAACGGCCACATCATATCTCCTTGTTCCTGTTTTCTCTTGAGATCAGTGAGAATGAAGCTCGATATGTTGAAATGATCATTGTGTTAAAAATATGGCTTTTCTGTACACCTCCTAATGCCTTAGTGCTCATGTTCTGGTTTTGGCTACTTCCAGACAGTCCAAATAAGTCAGTGGGAATCAACCAGGGAAGGAGAGTCTGTATTTAGCTTATCAAGCTCTTCAAAAGACCTCTACTTCATTTTTCATTCTGCAAAGCATGTGTATGCCTGTGCTTTGGCAATGTTAAATTGGATATTTTTTCTAGGAGAAAAAAAGTTCTTTCAGGTAATGATTATTGAGTGTATTTGGATTAATCACATATACATGCAATTAATATTCCTCAGCTGCAGTGAGAAAACAGATGTCAGCTCTATCTAGAATCCACCCAATATTCATATTGCCTCTTTAGCTAAATGTAATTTACACTTGAACAAATGATGTGCAATGTGAGAATATTTTAAACAGTAAAACTACAAGTGAAAGGGTAAAAATTTTACGTTCCTTTGTGAGATCATAAATCAAACACATAACACACAATGGTCTGTTGTTGATGTAACTTCTTTTTCTTTTTTTTTCCGAGTAAACATAACATTTGTGAATAATGCAGCAGAGGTGAATGCATATAAAATACTTCATTGTTTTAACAAGTATCATTATGTATATAGTGCTGATTAAAAAAAATACAGACATTTCCACTACAACTACCCAGTGTTTTTGCAGCGTGGTTGTAAAAACCCAATAGTCTGTGGCGAGAATATTTTCCCCAAAGCATGCTTTATCCTCAGGGAGCAGTGGAGCAAGAAATATTTATTTCATCTTTCACTAGAAAGTTTTATACCAAATATCTGCTCCATCAGGGCTTGTGCAGTTTGGAAGATGTGCCTGAGAAGGTGTGGTATGAAGTGGAAGCCGGGTTCTGTTCTCAGCCCTGCCACGAGGTGATGTGTGGGGTTTGAATCAGTCTACTGATTTCTGTACCTCCACTTCCACAGTGGTGTGGACTTCCCATGCTTTAGAAATGGCTTTCAGTCTTCATGGTGCTTTTATAAAGCACTATTATCTGAATTGGCTCTTACTGCTCTCCTAATTACTTGTGTGTCTGAGCTCTGAGGTACTTCCTATACCTAATTTTACAGCTGCCTGGGGATGCAATGGTTCATTTTTCTACAGACAGTGGCAGAAGATATCAGAGCACTCATCTAAGCTCACATGAGAAGACTGTGGCAGGAGAGATGCTGCCACATATAATTCAGTCACAAACCACGGCACCATCCTTCTAGGTATTCCTGATAGTTTTTGAGTACACTTATCTATTTGACCAAGTATCTGTAATGGTTAGGACCATATTTTTTTGCTTTTCATGGCTTGCAGGATGAAACCTTTAATTCAGCTTTGAATCCCACTACCATCATCTAGCTTTCATTTGTTCAAGATCAAACTACTGGAAAATGCTCTACATGGGGCTAATTTGAAAATATGATTCTAATCCAAGTAAGGTATACTCGCACTAAAAGTTGTTAATAGAGAGTTGAATTTGTGCAATGGAATGAATTTAAGGTTTATTTGAGTATGACTAAATGGGAAGAAACAAAATAATGTGTCTATATGTATATATGCAGCACATTGCTGAAATCAACAGGCATCCATTACTCTAACACCGTAACGTGAAACAGGTGTCATAAATGCTGACCTATTTTGTCTCTTACTTAGCAAAATATCTGGTTTATTCCATATTCCTTCTTAGTTTTGAATTAATGGTGACTTTTTAAGGGACGAAGATGGGAGATGGGGGAGGGGAGGTTATAGTACTTGATTTTTCCAAATGGATGGAAATCAAAGAAACTGGAAAGAAACTCTCTCTCAGTATTTTTAATAGGTTTCATTCTGTGGGTTTACTTGTAAGAAAAATTACCTGAAGAAAACAGAAACAATTTTTTTTTTCTGAAAACAGTTCATATTCTTAGACTCAAATTCAGAGTCGATGCATAAGATCCCCAAAGTATGCTGTGGTAATAAAATGAAAGAAGTGTGCAAAGAGTTGGAAAATATATCTTTTTTTCTCTTGAGTAAAAGGTATAAAGAAAGCTATTTTCAAAAGAGCAATAGTCATATTACTGATACTGAAGAAAATGTCCTTCTGCCAGCCACACCATTATCTCAGTGGGGCTTTGCACTAGAGAAATGTCATTAGCTACAACACCAGGCACCAAAAGAACTAGACATGCCATGTTTTGGAGGACAAGAATTTAATACTTGTGATCTCCTCACTGCACAGACGAAAAGGCAGTGTCTGACCTTGATGATATTTTCAACACTGGAAATGACAGAGGTCATGATGGGCTGTAATTCTTCTCAGAGTAAGTGGTGATATTTTGGCACTGAATTTTCACGAAAAAAAAAAGACAAAAAAGCACATACAGAACCTGAAAAAAAAAAATTGAGATGAACAAAATTAGACAAAAATTTTGAGAGTGCGAGATTAAAAACATCTGAGGAAAACAGCTGAGGTGTATAGCTAGTGTCGTACCAAGGTGGCAGTGAACTCAGCTCAGCCCTTCACTGTTATCAGGGCTGTGCTGCTCTGCTCTAGATGGGAATGTTTCTTGAAGCATCTTAGTTTTACAGTGAATTTAGTATTGGTCTCTGCTGCAAGGTAGCCCATTTTTTATTCTTTCCTAATATCCCAAGGGAGGAACTTCCTCAGTTTGTGGATCTGCAAAGTTGTGAGTATGTTTGAATGATCAGAAGAGACTGAGTTGTCTCACTTGAGTGGATTATCCCTTTCCAGAAAACCATAGTGGCTGCAAGCCTTGCTCATTTTAGATGCAGGCTCAGGCATGTTTACATATTTCCTCAGTCATTTAAAATTGGCTTTATTTTCCCTTGCAAAAAATGTGTTACAATCATTGTACCTTAATTTAAATAAGGCTTATGGGACTGTTTGCTACAGAAAGAAAATAATTTGTTTTTCTTAATGAAGATATGAAAATGTAACATCCCACTTTCTATTCAAGTTAAACGTAGAAATGAAGAAAATTTGATAAATTGTTTTGGCTATGATTTATAACCACTTATTTAGCTTAGTAGTAATCCATCTTCAGCTCCATGGTCCAGTGCCTCATTTAATAATTTCATTCTTATGGAAGTCCAATTTACAAATAATCCAATTAAAAAATTGAGTTGTTCTAATCATTCAGAGCAGTAAACACAGGGAAGAAGGAAGCACAGAGAAACAGAATAGAAGTTA
Organism: Melanocharis versteri; assembly: GCA_013397845.1. Lineage (NCBI taxonomy): Eukaryota > Metazoa > Chordata > Aves > Passeriformes > Melanocharitidae > Melanocharis > Melanocharis versteri. The sequence goes on along the minus strand of VZTG01008967.1, from coordinate 1,072,834 downwards.
TATGGACAATAAAAATGTCCTTTTCATAGCTTGAAGATAAATGCTTAATCTTAGTTTTACAAAAACAAAATAATTCTTCAAACTGATGTATTTCAAAACATGTCAGATTTCAGAATATAATATAGTCGAGTATTACTGAAATGTGGCTTGACTCAAATTGAGATAATTACAGACTGTTTCAACAATTTTTCATTTGTTTTGGCAACTGGACTCAGTTGAATGACTGCAAGGTAAAGAACAAATTCAAAACAAGCTTTTTTTAAGGAATGTACCTGTTAAAAAATTTAGCAAAATAAGCAGGAAACATAAGAAAGTTTGAAAACAGAGGAGTGACACAGAAAACACCAGCATGCTGTGCTGAATTTTTGGATGATTTTTTCCTATCGAAGAAATTAATGAGATTAATATGTTGTTTAGGATATTTTCAACACTGTGTTGGATTCCTACCTAAATTAAGGGTCATCTTAGCCCAGTCATGCACTTGGGAGGAGCAGGATTTAAGTGGATGTAAGTTTATGTGGAAGGGGGTTTTGCTAGGCTGACTATCTTGCTCATCAGACCAGTACTGGCCAGCAAGAACTACAAGAGAGTGCCCCACTGGTAAAAACTCTCAGCAGAGACCCCAGCTGCAGGCTGCTGATAGACAATCTTGCTTCTGAAACATCTGGGTAACCCTAACTCTTACAGGATTCAGCACAAAATTTTTTTTCCCAATTTTCAGTTTCCAAGCAGCTTATAAATCCTTTGGAAGGTTATGCATTTTTATTTCAGAATCCAGATTCTGAAGCTGCTACATTCACCATCTTTGTTTCCTGTAGAACAGTGTCTGCTGCTCTCAGCTCTGTCAGCTCTGGGCTTGATTTGTCTCCAGCAGTTACCAGGAAGGTGGTTGCTATAGCTGCACTAATGAAAGGAGCAACCATGTTTCCTTGAAGGCAGTGTAAGCAAGCATAAATAAACAAATGCTTTGTGGTGTTAATAGTGTAAATGAGATATTATTGCAACAGAGAAAGTAAAGATATTAACCCTTTTAGAGGCTTGATAGCTATCAACCTTTCAACTTTCTATGAAAAGCTTAGCTTGAGATGGTATAACTTTTTTGGCAAATATTTAAAGTATTATGAGTTTTATAGGATTTTCTCCTTCATCTTGATGTGAGTCATGCTTTTGTTGTATTTGTTCTTGTTACCACATTTTTGGGTGGACCTGACTCATGTTGCCCAGGGAAGCTGTGGCTGCCCTGTCCCTGGAAGTGCTCAAGGCCAGGTTGGATGAGGCTCTGAGCAACCTGGTCTAGGGGAAAGTGTCCCTGCCCATGGCAGGGGGGGTGGAACAAGATAATCTTTGCGGTCCCTTCCAACCCAAACCATTCTATGGTTCTATGATTTTTCCAGTGACAGTCTGTCTCCACAATTTTGCCAGTTACTGTTACATCAATGACTGGCGCATAGACGAAGATCCATGGCCAAAGCCAGGAACATAAGAAAATTTTAATTAAAAAAAAATCCTGCTATGTTGCACTGAACTTTGTCATCTCTGGTTCACTGAATTTAGCTCTAAGTGTGATTATTTTCTGAGAAGTGACTGTAAAAACTATATCACACATTGTCGTGTTTATATTTCAGTGAGTTTACATCAATTTTGTTCAGGATGTTGTTGGATTTTTTTAAAGCTACCAGATATACCAATGAAGATTTGAAGGTCATGCTGTGTTTAAACTCATGTAACACCAATAAAAATGGCATTTCTGATAAATAAAGTGTCACTCACCCTCCCAGCAAAGCATTTCAGTGTCTAGAGCAGGCTGTGCCATCAGATTTTCATGCAGTGCAAGTAAATCCATTCTACAGTCAAGCTAAAATGAAATATCTCGAAACAAATGTATGCTACTTTTATGAAATAGTCTTACAATATTAGCATTATGTATTGCATTAAGGTGGAAAACTTTGCAAAGGCTGATCATGCTAGCTCATCATGGGACAAGTTTCCATCACTGTAACAATATATGAGAGTTATCCTGAAGAGTGACTACTGTAAAAATACTAACCATGTATTATTATGCATTTGTGGACAGAGGGTGTTACTTACTTGAATTATTCAGTGTCCTTTTAATACATCTCAGTATCTCTGGAAAATGCTGAGCAGTTTTTACTAATGGCTGCATAATGCTAATTTTTGTCTTGTTACTTGCTTAGGACAGAGATATATTACTTTTTGGAGATACTGGGCTCTGGAGGCATTGATCCAAGGTGAATTGATTAACAAAACGAATGCAGCATATTTTAAAGCAAACTTCCTCTTTGCTAGCTATTAAGTATATTTGGTGTTTTAAGAGAAAAATGGAGTAACACATGGTAAAAAGATATTAGTTGGACACAGTGTTATTTCTTTTCTTATCTGGTTTCTGATTCTGACTTAGTATGCTACAAACTATTTTCCTTTTCTTCTCTCCTTTATTTTGCAGTTAACTTTGACCACTTTCAAATATTGCGGGCTATTGGGAAAGGGAGTTTTGGAAAGGTAAGGACCAACTTATTTTTAGCAGCCAAATGTCTAATAGGGAATACTTTGTGTTTTCCTGACTTGATTATGGTAAAAGAGCTAGTGAGCAAAAATTATTATAATAATTAATTGTCCTCAATGGAGATAAGCAGAATTTAGAAATCTGTCCTGAAAGCAAAAATTAACGTAGAGGTAGGAGCAAACTACTTTAGACAGTCCACCAGAGTGATCTTGTTCTTATATCTCTGAGCTTATTTGTGTCTTTAAAATAATTGCAGTATTTTGAAGGCACTTTACATAGATTAAATCCTTTCTGGACTGTATAAACTGACATACACTATAATTACGATCATTGAGTAAATGTTTGTTCAATTCAACAGGATTTTTCTGAAGCAGAGAAGATTAATGGTTTGTTTACAGTTGAGTAGACAACCTTTCCTTCCTATAATAGTGATTATAACAAGGTTTTAAATTTTAATATGGGTAAATACAAAGCCACAAAGTCAGAGAAAATCATATTTGAAAAATATTAGAAACCATTTCTCACAAGATTACATCTGAAGGTGAAATATAACTGATACTTGATCAAGTGACTGATCAAACAACAGCTGTCTAGATCTTGATTTCAATGATTCCTGGGTGTATGCCAGCTCAGTGCTGGTGAGATACTTCTGTAGTCATGCATTAAGAACACACAAAAGATTTTGCTGGTTCTTGGCCTCCGTGCAGAACAAGGACTTTAATTTTAGAGAGGCCAGAAATACTTCTTGCAGAACAGCATGGTCCTTCATGGCGTGGTCTTTATTCAATTCAGTAGTTTTCAAGAGAAACCCTCTTTAAGGCCAGTAGGACAGTTTGTTGCTTGTGCAAAATAGTACTTAAAAAACCCTTAAAAATCAGGGCAGCAGAGATCTGTGATTGTTTAGTATCACAATACAGAGGTGGAATACCATGTCAAACTAAATAAAGGTTCAAGAGTGCAAGTTAAGTACAGGAAAAAAAGCTAAAGATATATCCAAATCATGCTGACCCTCACTTACATCAGAATTCAGCATTTTTGGTTTGAGTATTTCAAATTGTCTACTTCTGAATGTACTTGGCAAATTTTTAATATACAAATAAAAAGTGTTTCATCAGAATTTCTAACTTGCCCTCACCTAATGTACTTGGAATCACTAGTAACTGGAATATGATATGAATAAATAGCTTAAAGGTCTTCCACAAAAAAACTCCAACAAACAAACAAACAAAGAGTTTTCTGTTATTTGTGAAGACACCAAAGCATGAGCAAAGAGCTACCTTCACCTACTTAGCAAAGCAAGGTCACTGAAGCCAGAAAGGCTTCTTTTAGAGCAGTGCCCTGCAGCTCGCTTGGGTACCACTGATCTCTGCCCTGGTCTGTGCCTCTTTCTGCCTGCACGGATAATACCCCCGGTCTGTGCCAGTGTCTGTCTGCACAGATAATGCACCAGGTGGGTCTGCATGTGCCCAGGAGTGCAGTCAGCTGCTCAGTCAGTGGTCACACACATTCTGCCACGGCTCGCCTGTCACCTGGCTTGAACAAAAGAACCGCCAGCTTACAGGGAAGCTGAGGCTGTGATGGTCCTGCTCAGGCTCAGACCTCACCTCCTTTATCTGTCCCTCACCAAGGCGCAACCTGAGCTCTCAAAGGACACCTTTGAAGTGAGCCTGTTTGTTTCCAGAAAAAAGAACGTGCTTGTGGTTTCTCTTCTCTCCACATGCATTTCCTACCCTCCTCAAAACTGCTGTGATATATCTTTTTCTGAGAAATATGCAACAGTGTCTACGAGATGGCACCTGCTCTTAACGTGTCCCTAAGAAGCAGTGGGTACAGAGGCAGCAGCTGAAAGCAGGTGGCCTCTTCTCAGAAAAGACAAGCACTTGAGATGCAAAGTATTTGATACCAAATGGCCTAGGAATTCCTGTAGCAGCAAATGTTGCGACTGTGAAGTGAAAATGCCAAAAGCAAAGGCGGGGAGCTGATTTCCGGAGCCAGCTGTGGGGACAGATCACAGCTGCTGAAGCAGCCAGCCCCAGTGGAGGAGGTGAGGTGCTGAGCATCACCTTGAGCTCAGTGCACAAGAGTGAGCTGAGCAGCGTAGAGGCTCTGCCATATCAGATACCTCCCGCAGCAATATCCTGCAGAGGCCTAAGGTTGCTGTAGCAACCAGAGTAATTTAAGAAATATTGAGAGAGAGAGACAGAGATATTGTACCAAGAGCAATAAAATAAAAAAAACAGAGCATGTCTTAAAACATCCTATTGCTCTCAGAAAACAGAAAAGGCCACAGAGGAGCCATAAAGGAAGCAGGCAATTTAAGGAAAGCGTGATACTGAACATGGTGTTATATGTTGCAAGATGCTAGAGCACAACAGACCCCAAGCAGTAAACACTCAGCAATAGAGATTAACAGTCTTGCATCCCTTTTTGACATTTTCTGCTGCCAGGTACTTCCAGAAGGACAATAATAGGAAACGTTGCCAGCAACGAGGCTTCTAAATGAACGATAAAGGCAAGACTGACTCACAGAGGCAGACATTTGAAATGGTGACTGATTTACCATGTTGTGCTTTTGGCTATGTTATAATAGGTCATTTTAAAATGGGTTTCTTTCTTTTCCTTGCCCATGGAAGGAAAAACAAGGTGATTTGTCGGAAGCCTGTACTCATCTGGGGAAAGAAAACCTGTTACACCAAGGACTTTCCTGTTGCATTTGACAACTGCAAAATAAGGATTTAAGTTTAGAGGGAGCTCATACTTTAAACATGTTCTCTGAGGATCGTGCAGCTCTATTTTCACCAATGCAGATTCCCCAAAGCAGGTTCACAAGAACCGCATTCATATAAACCTGTAAGAAAATCAGATGTTTCTAGAAGTATCGTAGAAACATTCACCAGTTTCCTGAATGCCACAGAGAAGAATGGATCAAAATCAACCAGCAAGCCTTCATAAAGTGTGTAGGCTTGTTTTATTTTCCTGTATGATGTGAAAGGGTGAGGGCTCCTTTGCGAGGGCAGAGACAGTAGAGACAGAGACATGCGATACCTCAGAAGTGCTCTCTCCTGCTTAATCTGGCTATTTTTTTCCATGTTGTTATATGTAGAGCTATCACTCTTCTCAAACAAGATATTGCAAAAAATTATATATTTGAAGATCATCCAATAAGTAAAAAACCAATGAGGACTGAAATACAAGAATTCTCATTGTCCTTTACTGCAACAATAACCATGTAATTGCAGGGTTACTGCTGCAAAATAATTTGTATTCAGGTGTAACAACTAGTTTTCAGAGATATTATAATACCAATTTTCTTCGAGTTCTCTGTTCGTGAGAGTAGGTATATTAAACAATCTGACCTCCTTAAATGAAATTCAAATTATAATTTCAGTGTACAAACTCTCTCCTGTTTGTCTAAGATGCTGAGACATAAGATTTAGTTCTGTTTAATTTGGTTGTATCAAACAGTGACTTCCTGTGATGAAGTAATTGAAATTACAGCGGTGTAAACCAGATGGGAGTCCAGAATCACGTCTGCACTGATTGAGGGTAAATTATTATTAAGGTATTATTTACTTTAGTAAATAATATGCAAAATATTTCAGAAAAATATGCTACTGTCCTAAAAGCAACATAATGCACAACTGCAGAATATTAATATTGTTTGACAGTATAGCAACCTATTTTTTAGCTTGAGTTACTATGAAAGGATACTAAGCATATGCTTCGGCTGCTCCAGATGTCATGCTTTGCTCAGGGGAATCTGGGAATGAATCCTGCCATTTAAAGGAAAACCCCTGGCAGTGTAAAGACAAATTTATGATATCCGTTGTCCAGCCTCTTTGTGTAAATCTTTCCAGCTCTGCTTGTAGGCTAAGACTATGAGAAGTAGTTTTTCAGAGAACATGGGTAGAACAGACAAGGTAGCAGTATTTCAGGCAGATGCTCAATACCAGATTCATCAATTCCCACCTGGAGTGGGAAGGATAGATCTGATTTCTGTCTTGTAGTCCTCTGTGTTGGGGTGAGTGCTTCTGCCCGTGCAGTGCCACAGCCCCTCTGCTGGGCTGGGATTCCTCGTGGCAGCTATAGCAGCCCCATCTCATCTGCTGACGTACAATGCAAAATATCATACAGGAGCATGGGTGAGTGTGCACTCCAGTTTTCAGCTCTCCTTGTGCAGAGGTTTCTCTGACTGTGGTTTGCATCTCTCCTCTTTTATGACCTGTCATGGAACCACATCGCGTGGCAGTCTGAGAGGTCGAAGTATTCGTGTGCCAAATTCAGACCAAAATTGAGACTAAGTGCACCTTGTGTTTTCCAGACCATGTACATAGCAGCTATAAGTCTCTTCTAGTGGGAAACAGGAGAAATCTGTGTTTTACAGCAAGTCAGATATTTCAAACATCTTCATCTTTTGTTTTAGGAAGAACTTTCTTGAGGCTACCTGTGGTTGCTCAGCCAAAACAGCATTAAGCAGCTTCCCTCAGCTAACCTTTATCAAATTCTGCCCCAGTTTTACTCAGCATAACTCTCTCACTTCACCTACTAAGCTCTGCAATAGCCCATCGTGCAGTTTGTCACTCACAGCACTGTCTGTGTGACCTCTTCATCTGCAGATTAAACTCAATACGTAGCGTCTCTGTTTTTTGCATGTGAAATCAGGGGAAATCCAAGAAGGTAGTTTAGAAGTGGGCCACAGCACATGTTGCTCTTGAAAAATGAAGCTTAGCCCTGCAGCCATAATCTATTGGCTTCCTTCCCCAGATTCTGAGGGAAAGTGGCTCGAAGTCGTTCTCTGGTCAAATTTCTTCTAACCTTATAGGTTTTAAGGCAGCTCACTGTTACCTTCTACCAGAAATAACAAAAGACACCACCCTGTGATAACAACTAAGATATGTAAAAAAAAAACCTCTTTAGAAAGGGAATATATTCAAAAGAGATTTTTAAAAATAGCACTATACAATTCCAGAGAAAATTAATGGGGATGCATAATGCCTACCTTTAAACGTGTACAGCACAGATGCCTGTATCCAAACTAGTAATCTGCAGTCTCTTTAGGGGACATTGGAAGAGAAGCCATTCCAGGTACAGAGATAGTCCCCTGTACCCCTTTAGATCCATACCTTATGTGGAGATGGATATTCCTGTCCCTCTCTGCTGACTATGAAGCTGGATAGTTGTTGAGTTCACAACATGTATTTGCTCTGAATCATCACACTGTCTGGCCTTTGATAAATTATATTCACAGAAAAATGGAAAGAGAATGTGAGTGTGACAGGCTTCCATACTGATAGGTGTAAATAAGGCAATTCTGCACTGACTTCCATCATAATGAGTCATCACAGAATTTTTTTGTTGAGGTGCCAGGGCACCTATTTATCCCTATTTTATAATTGCTCCTTTGAAACAAAAAATCCCTCAACTTAAATGTTTCCCATTAAGAATGCACATGTGAGAAGAGCTCAAGGGCTTTTCCTTTCTTTCTTGCATTAGTGGAAAGTTTCAGTCCAATGATGTCCTGCTCAGGAGCAGAGCTGACAGCCAGCAGGTAGAAGTGCCAGGGAGGATCTCCACTATGACCCAGTGCTGTCGTAGCAATGTCAGGCATTTTTCACAATAACATCAATGTGGATGCAGGTCGTGTTTCCTGATTTTTAGTAGGAAGTAGCTTTATTATATTCATTAAAATCCTATTGATTTTGTAAGCATGTTAAAGCATTTGCATACGTACACATTGCTAGAAAATGTTTACTATCATTCTGCTCTGAAGCTGTGTGTTAGGCAAGCTTCTACCAACAACAGAAGGTCTGTTTCAGCTGTGCTGAACACCCTTGTCTTTACTGCCAGGTAAGAGAACTGAGTGCCTTCTGGAGTCACAGCAGTGCTTCAAAACCTGTTTATATTACATATTTAGGTGCTGCATATGATCTTGGTTTGCCACACTGGTCAAACCTGTAATTCTCAGAGGAGTAGAACCCCATTCTCTCAGCAGTCTCTCTAGTCAACCCTTCAGTAGGGAGGCTTTTTATGTAATGGAATAGGAGACTTCTGCAAGCACCTGACTCTTGGCCAAGTTGTACATGAAAATCATGATGCAAACTAACGTACATGACTGAACTTCTGGACTCGGGTTCTGAGCCAAAATCCCCAAATGTTGTACTTTATAATGTGACTCAATAAATTGGAGTCTCCGCATATTCTAAGACAGGTTGTCAGGATTTGCCCCTGAAAATTCTGCTTATGCTTTCGAAGGACCTGTGGGAGCTTGAACAATTCATTTCCATCCCTTCATTTCCCACTCAGTTTCAGCTTGATCCCACTTGCTACTTTTTCTTCTTCCAAAAGGTCAAACATATGTCCCCATCGTTCCACAGCCAGGGTTCTTTCCATAAAAATGTGAACCTTTGGTTATCTTAAGGGCATCAACAATACTCAGATTTTTCATAACAGTCCAAGGTGAAAAATGAAACAAAACTTCAGTACTCACCATCGTGCAACATTGATGGGCTCAAAACAAGATGTTACCGTCCCTGTTTTCCTTAATAGCTGAACATCTCCTGATATTAGAAAAGGTAATTAAAACCTCTGCTTAATCATGCCTTCTCATTATAGGTTAAAGATACTCTATTAACTCCTCTGTTTAGAGTAGATTTGCACTCAAGGACATACTTTATCAAAATAGAGTTTCAGAGAAATAAATATGGTTTGGTTTCACTGGCCCTGTTCCTCCTACTTTCAGATGTGGGAAGTTGCCTTAGTTACTCCTGATTGTTCCTAAATATTGGGCACATAAGTTCCTTAAAATACAACTCACACACAAAGGATTCTCTTTGATTCTTACCACATTGTAATCCAATCTCTGAACATGAATTTAATGAGTGTATAGTATAATTGTTTTCTGTGTATAATACGGGAACATGCATGTGTGCATGTGTGTGTACATACATAAATATACAAATAAAAAAATAATGCCAACACAAAGTGAATCCAGAATACCTTTGAACTTAGACACTACAGACCTGTGATACCTAAATTAGATGTTTCCAGTACATTCAGAGCAGCTGTCTATTTCTGTGTTGCCAAAAATCGTACTTAACCGGATGCTTGGTTGTGGTGCTTGTGACACTCTCCAGCTCCATTCTCAAGGTAAAACACCATGACAAAAGACAATCCAGACTTCCCATGGAAGTTCTCTTGACTAAGATGTTCTTCATGCATTTGCATTATTTGACTTTTGTCAAAAGGAAAAAAAAGAAAGTAAAAGCATAGAAGTTTACTGCCAGAGACTAAATCATTGTAATGGTCTCTTGTGAATCCAGAAATATTATGATTAATATCTGTATGAAAATTCTTTTTCTTTTCAACAAAAATTAAGGCATCATAATTCTGATATTTCGATGAAATATTGAGCCTTGGGAACACAGGCAAGGTTTATGATGCAGTAATCAAGATGTGAGTATTGACTTGTGGGAATGAGGACAATGACTGCACATTTTCCTAGGTGGTAGGCAGTAATTTCTCTGACTAATTAAATAGCCTGTGATTTCAGCCATTGCAGTATATTCCTCTCAGCTTGTGAAAGTTACGACGTTTTTCTGGATCCCCATTTCTTCTTATGCAGGGTTGGGTTGGTTTTTTGTTAATTTTTAATTACAATCTATTACAAAGGATCCTGCAGAGCTGTAAAGTGAACTTACTGAAGGTGTTACTCAGTTGTAGTACCCAGATCTGAATTATTGAAATATCATTAAAGTCTCCTTTTTTCCAAAGTCACAATTGAATTCACTTTCTCAAGGTGTCAACATTTTTCTTTTACTTCACTGCCAATTAGGTGTGCATTGTACAGAAGAGAGACACCAAGAAAATGTATGCCATGAAGTATATGAATAAACAGAAGTGCATTGAGAGAGATGAAGTTCGCAATGTTTTCCGGGAGCTACAGATAATGCAAGGCCTGGAGCATCCCTTCCTAGTCAATCTGTGGTAAGAAAATCTTTAAAATGCTTTCAAGGATCTCTCATTTTCTCCTTATTGCTGAATCAGTTCAGAGTGTGGAAGGCTGGAAAGCTGAACAAAAGATTTTTGGTGAGCTCCTTTGTTAAAGGTACTAAAGTTTCACAGAGAATTTTAATTTTCATTCATATTTTTAAGGTGTCTTTTTTAATTGGAATATTTAAACATCATATTTATCTGTTTATTTCTGGTTTGGTTTCTCTCCAAATTGTTGTCTTGCCCAGCTTCATCATTTATTTTTGACAATACCTGGACTAAACATCTGTGGAATATCAAAACCAACCTTTTTTTTTTTTTTTTTTTTTTTTTTTTTTTTTTTTGAGTTGATTCAGAGAAAATTCAAAACTCAATTACCTTTTGGAAATTACTGACACGGGACAACAGAAAAATGCCTTTTTGTCACCTGGAATTTCCCTTATTTTCTCCATGCTATCCACTGAATCTCTTGGTCACATACAAGTGTAAGAAAATGCTGGTCAAGCAATGACTAACTTCAACTACACCACCAGCTTAAAGTATTTGCTGGCTCCTATGTAGCGTGATAATACTTCCTGGCTTTTGTAGTGATATTAGTTATGGGATGCAGTTTTCCTCCTTATCTAGTGACCGATATCATTCAGAAAACAAAAAGGTGGAGGGGACATAAACCATTACAGTATGTAAATTGTTCAGTTTGTGAATAGCTTGATTGGCTGCAGATGGTCACAGTGCACACTGGTTTTGAGTTTTGTGAGTTTTAGCTGTCTTGCTTGAGGTCAGTGCTTAACCTACAGTTAGGTTTTGCCGATCCTTTAGCTCACTCCTGGTGCCAAGCTAGCACCTTTCATGAATTAAAAGCCAGATTGTGTTCTGTCTTGAATGAACACATCTTTAGTATAATTGCACTCTGTTATAACAGCAAAGCATTTGAACCCAAAATTGATTCCAAAGGGACCTAATTATATACATACATACGTATATATATGTATGTATATGCACTTTCCACTTGACATGAATGATCCGAGCTAATCTGATTCCCTGTTGAAGGCTTAAAGAAAAATACGTCATTGTGACTGTAACACAAAACTTCCCCAGTGTATTTTCCAAGGTTCCAGCAAGATGTAGTCTCAGGACTTCTTTACCAAAGATGTGATATATCTGTGCTTAGGAGCCTGTGGAGTTCTCTGTTATGCATTTGTCTACCATTTTTGAAATCCCACTAACTTTTGTTCTTGATCAGGAGGTGTGGAAGTTTCCACTGTGCAACTAGACACTGCACAGAAACAGTCAGAGGTTAATGTGATCTGAGAGATAAACATAACAGTGCTGAAAGACTGAAGATCAAATATTTATTGTGAAACAAAAAGAATGCTAGATTCCTATTACTGAGTTATGATCAGATGATAAATATTCTTCCTCATTTTCTTTTTCCATGCCAAAGATTAAACTTGAAATAAGCAATACCTTAAAACGTATTAGACATTATGATGACTTTTATGCTTTCTGCACTTCTAAGATACCATCACAGGATCTCAAGGCTCAGATGTTATACTATATGTGTGCATGAGAAACACAGAAAATGAAAGAGAAATTTAGTACTCTAGAGTTTACAAAACATTTCAGGCAACCATTTCAAACACTATTCAAGATGCTTCAGTGCACTAACAATGTTTTGTATTTGATGTCTCTAGCAATGGTTAGAGTTGACCAATCTATCTACAAACTGATCTCTTCACTCTCGTGACTAGTGACAGGACTCGATGAAGCATCATGAAGTTCAGTTGGGGGAGGTTTAGGCTGGATATCAGGGAAAGGTTCTTCAGCCACAGGGTGGTTGGGCACTGGAACAGGCTCCCCAGAGACATGGTCACAGCACCAGCCTGACAGAGCTCAAGAAGTGTTTGGACAATGCTCTCAGGCACATGATGTGACTCTTGGGTTATGCCTTAGGATTTTAGCTTTTACATTTTTCAGATCCTGTACTGCTTTAGGGTATAACTCTGAACTCCATATAGAGTGTTAGTTACTGTCTCCACATGTTGGTCAGACAACACAATCCCTCTAGCCCTGAAACTCAAGGACATCCTACTGCCTCAGGCCTCAAAAAGTATAAACAAAAGTGAAATGGGGGAGAGCAAACTGGGGGTATATGGCTTCATTACCAGAGGCTGTAATTGGAAGATTAACCCCTGGTATGTAAATGGACCAAACTTATATCTGTCTGAGAAACTCGTGACCATCATCCATCTTGGGTGTAGCCTCTGGGAGGCTTTTGACTGCCCAAGGTGTATCTATTGATGGCCTTTAATAAATAACCACTTTATTCTCTTAATCTTTTCTAGCCTCTGTTCTAGGTAGTCACTCCAAGGCATCATGGGGATGTCTTGCACAGGGCCAGGAGTTGGACTCGATGATCCCTGTCGATCCCTTCCAACTCAGGATGTTCTGTGGTTCTATGATTCTGTATGAGGCTCTACTGACATTCAGGGACTCAGACTAACACAATTAGAACAGTAAAAATTTTTCCAAAAATTAATTTCATTGACCCTTATTATTTCCACCTGAAGTGTTCACCTCAAACATTGCACATTCAAATGTCTGGTGATTCAAAGCCCTGACTCCAAAGTGAGCTACTGAAACTGCTGGAGAACCTGTATTTCACCCTGGGACAGCAAATGGAAAAGTTGGGCCTGAGCCTTCCCAAAATTAACCTAGTCTGCCCCGAATAACTCTTTCCTTGTATCAGCCTCATAATATGTTTCTATAAAAAAATTAGCCTTGAACAATCCTAAATTAATTTAAAATAACTTGTGAGGTATTTCTGGAGTGTCTACACTTCCAGGCTGCAGTAGCATTTTCCAGACTTCTGACTTCTTTGTCTCAAATTTCATCTGAATTTCAAGATATTCTACACATTATCTTCAAATAACGACTTTTGTTATTGAACTGCGACAAGGGCAAAGCACAGAAATCATAAATGATCCGTGAATAATGGTCACATCTGTTCTGTTAACACTAAGCCATATGAAGCTTTTAAGCATATTAATTATATTTCATTTATTTAATATTTGAAACTACATTTTTATTTTTACCATGGGAAAAGGAACACTGCAAGTATGAATGGAATAGTCCTTAAATATGTTGTTCCCAGAAATAATTCCTTAAAATAACATTTTCATTGATTGTTGGTGAACTAGCATTCTGTTTAATGTATTTTTACTTGCAGTTTAGATGCAATAATAATTTGCATCAAATACATTTTCATTGTAGATATAACTTATATTAGATGATTAGCAGGAATCCATGAGTTTTCTTCCTCTGAGTCAATTCCTGACATACTCGTGGAAGGAAACAGTTCAATCTGCATTTCTTCTATAGTAATTGCAGCTAGATTAGTTTCATTTTTCAGAGTTAGATTTTGCTGTTTGCTTTGTTAATTGCACTGTAAATGTACAAACGGACTGTAACAGGAGCTACTAACTCTGTATTGTTCCAGAAACTGGAATATTAATCTAACAAGGAATAGTTATGCCGCGGTAAATGGGGAAAAACAGAACTGCAGCTTGTTTAAATGCCGAGGTCCTTTTGGCCTAGTCTGTTTTCCAGGCTCTAATGCACTCTCTTAGGGTTCATATCAGTTTTCAGAAATTCTGTCTAAGGTATGATATTGGTGACTAAAATCCAGAAATCAAAATACTTTTATTTTTCCTAAAGTATAATTTTCTGTAAGAATAATTTCAGTGTCTTTTATGGTTTGGGGGTTTTTTTGGTTGTTTTTTTTTTTTGGTTTTTTTTTTTTTTTTTGCGTTGGGATAGATTGAGATGGAATCCCATGTCTTTCAATTCAAAATGTCAAATATTAAATCAATATTGAAAAGTATATTTGGAGGAATTCCATCATGATAACCTTTTCATGACTTTGTGGTACTATCCCCGACCAGAACAGCTGATTTTGAAAAGTTTATCATCTGGATTGCAACATAAATTTAAAATAGTAATAAATCTCCCAACAACTCTTTGAACGAAAGGGAATAGTAACCAAGCATATTAATCTTTCTTTGAGAAATTACGTCATCAAAAATAAAAGTTGGCAATTCAAGAAACAAATATGAATACTGGCAAGTCTTCTAGTTTTCATGATACCTGAAGAAAGTAATGAGATGTGTGTATACAATCTGTTATCAGTGAAATTCTTGTGGAGAGAAAAAGAAGAGGAAAGAAGGTAAACGTTCTGTAGTAAGTAGTTCTGCTGGATCTATCAGAAACCACAACTTGCACAAGAACACAGAGCAGCTCATATAAAACAAGGGTAGCATCTCAACTCCGAAAGATCTCTATTAAAAAGCTTTTTGAGGCTCATGCATCTTCTCTGAGCTTTATTAAATTTAACTTCACTATCTCAACCTATAAATCACATTATTTGAAGTACAAACTGTCTTTCATAACATCTGACACAGAAAGGAATCATTCTTCTGTAAATGCTCATAAAGGCTTGGAGAATAAGAGTGTTTTTCAGGAATGGTTTGGGGTTGATTTATAACCTTCATTTTAGAGATGAAATTGAATAAATTCTTAAAGCCACTTTTATCACCATTAGAGGAATTTCTGATAATAGAGATTCCTTCTTAAAATAAAATGTAGTCCTGTTTTTTATCAGACCTCTTTTTTTGTCATGGGTATTTCAAGCATAGATGAATGGGCTGCGGAAATGTCAGCTGCCAACTTGGTCCCACCTTGAGACTCTTCCACTCTAATATTCAGCATTTTATCCACATTCGTCCTTCCCCAGATATCTGAGTGTCCCCTGGGCAAGATGAGTGGTGATTCTGAAGGTATTCACATTCTAAATACATTTCTTACAATGTGCATTAGGACTGAGCCAAGAGCCAGGTTGCTTGCCACCTACCAGTGCAGGCAGATTTGGTATTATGTGACTTGTCCTCAAACATGAGGAGATGTTTGAAGCATTCACTGGCTGCTCTGAAAACAACATGGCTTGCCACGAAACATAGAATTTGTTTTGCAAAAAAAAAATCGTGTATCAAAGTGGTTTCTACACTGATGTGGAACAGAAAAAACTGAAAAAACTGAAAAAAAATTGGACCATTTCTCAAAATTTTTAAACATTGAAGTGATCTTATTTTTAATAGCCTTGCTAAAAATGTTTAACTTGCCAGAACATTTTCTAAAGCAGCAGAGGGAGAAGGATAACCATTTACTTTTGTCAGCTTATAGGTAATTTCCCTAGTATAGACAAAACAATACATTTGATTTATTTAACAAGCCATGAAGAAGTGTTAGCTGCATCCTCGGAGTGGCTATATACTGTGATGTATTTTTCTTTTGACTCATCAGTCTATGGAAACTGCATGTATTCCATGACAGACCCACAAAAGTACATTACTGTTACCAGCTACAGTAAGACTAACTTACAAATCCAGTGAAAACTGAACAAAACACATTGCAGCAAAAAATGTTCATAAATTTCTGAATTCATCTAATACCCCAACGTGTCTTCAGAAGAAAGAAGTAGTAAAAATGAGAAAAGAAAAGGATTCTGGAGACAAGAAATTATTTGTTCAGTCTCAAGTGTTGGATGGGTTGCTCAATGAACACACATATAGGGATACATAACTGGAAATTAACACTTCCCTGTGAAAGGTGCTCTTTCTAGAATGTTTTGGAGCAATGTCACCTTGGACTGCCCCATAGCATGGCTTTGCTCCCCAGGTTGGCATCAAAATGTGCATAAATCTACAAACTTAGGGAAGAGAACACCTGACCAAGAGTTTTACCTCTGGATGGAGATGAAAACAACCAACCAAGGAGCACCAACTACCTATCAGAGACCAAGGAAATGAGAGGAGGTGGTTTAGGTCAGTCTCAGGTGAGCTTGCTTAGTGGCTGTGGTCTTGTGGCTGCTTAACTTGCCTTGATATAGGAGGCATAATGTGGAATGAAAAGATTTTATGGGGGGATTCAAAATTTCTTTTCTGATATATGGTGTGACCAGTTTTCTGAGCTTCATGAGACACCACAATAAAGGCTGTGAATAAAGTTCATGACCTAACAGAAAAATTGCATTCTGTTTTTGGAAGGGAGCAGTGGGGTTGTATTGTTTCCTGCTAGGGCCCATGTTGGGTGTTGCTGGCCTGACAGCCCCGTGAGCAGGACGAAGTCCTGCTGAAAAGGAGAGGTAAGCTGTATTGATGTTTGTCTTCACAGTATGTGGTGGATCCCAAAAAGGCCATGAAACAATCCTGACACACGTTCAGTTTTCCTGGAGAGTAATGAAGGTGCTCAGTGCTCTTTGCTCTCTTTGGTTACACCCGAGTCTGGTTTATGGGGAGCAAGACTATGGTGTTGCCCTCATTGGCTATGTCTATACCAGTACCTTAAAACTAGATATCCTTTCGGGGCTCTGAAATCCAATATTTCATATTGCAAAATGTTTCTAGGCCCACTCCCAGCCTTGCTGTGGGCTGAGGCATGAGCACCATCCCAGAGGAGCCCCAGGTGCAGCCAGGCTGTTCCCAGCAGGCAGGCAGCTTGCACACCATCTCCCTGGGCTTGGGAGCTGACCAGGGACAGAGTTTTCTGTGCCATTTGGTCTCAGTGCATTTGGACAGCAGTCACTGACATGTTTATTGATGCGACATGCGTTTCTTACTCTTGTGAATTTAGCTGAGGTCATGAATGCCAGACCATGTAATCCTGGTCCATTCCAGACACCTGACAGTGTCTAAGTTTCTTTTCCATCCAAGAAGAGATTGTAAATTGAGGGATGAAGATATATTTAGCATCTTGCACTGATCTTAGATGGGTGAATTATTTTTCGCTATAGATGAAGCAAAGGGTGAGTACTTTTCTCAAACAGTTAGATCAATTCATCACTTCATTAATGTAAATCTGAAATAGGTGAAGATATAGAAAAAGACTGAAAAAATTTTGTTTTCTAGAGCCTTAGAAGAGATAATGATGGAGGAGGGCAGAGAAAGGTGATGAGGCAGCAGGAAGGGTAAGATAATTGGAAGAAAACAGTATAGACAAGATTTTACTTGAGTTGTAAATGTTCAGGATATTATTTCTAGCTGTGGAAATTACATTGGACTCAACACTGCCAGCTGGTAACCTCTGGGTGTTTGTGCTAAATGAATGTTAGCTGTAACATCATCACCAACTGATGAATGCGTGATCCAACAGTTATTTATTTTTTGTACCAATTTTAATACCCTAAGATAATCATTGACAGTACTGGGACACTGTCTGGATTAATTTTGTTCTGGTGACTAATTGTTTCCTGTGAGAAATTGCTGTCACCTTGAAATATATCTCTTTGGGCTCAACTTTAATACGTTCCTCTTAACAGCAGGAATTGGCCTTTGGCAAAGTTTAAGTTTTGATCTTTTTTACATTAGAACCTGCTGCATGAGATATTTCATCTCCTGTGTGTCTCGCTCCATCCTGAGACCCTTCTTAGGAGTGTGCCTTCTTCATCATTCTTACTGAGACACATGCTTTATCTGCTGACCCTAATAGACTTTTCTCACAGAAAGCTTTCACTGCAAGAGGGATCTTACTATAAATATTGATAAATATCAAACTTCTGGGAAAAATAATCCCTTCTGTTTTAAAAATTTTCATTTCAGGTCATGTTCCTCTTATGAATTCACAATTCTTTCCATGTTCGGGTTCATAGGGGGGTAGCTGCTACCCAAAGCAGACCCTCCTGAGCTTGGAGGGAGCCTTGGCCACATCTCAGGTTTGTGGTGTAGACAGCTGCAGTAACCCTCTGCACATTTAAGGCAGGAATGAGTGTTATTCCTTTTGGGCGGATGCAGTGCTCCAGTACTGTGGCAGGGGTATCCTCAAGAGAGCATGAGAGCAGGGTTGTGGTGCCCTCAACCTAATGAGATGTGAAAGAAAGAGGAAAAGCACTTAGATATTGCTTCAGACTCCTCAATTGCCACTTTTAGCAAGTAGTGCTTTTTTTCCTTTTTCTTTATTTTTTCCATTCTCTGCTTTAAAGGTTATGAATGCCAAACACAATAGCTAGAGTGTGCAATTAGACTGATAACCAGGGTCCTGTGGGTAAAGTGGTTCTTTTGACAGAGTAATGAGTACATCATGTAAATCTACTGTTTTCAGTCAGGATCAATTCTTACCTATGCTATGGAAACTGGGACTGCAATTAGCCTGTAGTAAAGGCTCTGTTAAACGCAGATTACACAAGCTGCAGCTCAGCACTGTGTTAACAAAGCCCAGCCACAGTGGAATGGCCATCAGAGGGCAAAACTGCCTTGGATGCACCAGTAAAACCATGCGAAGTGTGAATGCAAAATAGGTGATCGTTACAGAATAAAAATAAGTGCTTAACACTTCTACTGACAAACTTTGATACTGAACAGATCCTACAGATATACAACCAGTCCGAAAATGTTAGTTATTCCTGGAGACTATTGGTATAGTATTTCTAAATGGCTATAGAATTTTTTCCTGGTTTGTTTTCGAATATATTTGTGGTTCTAGTGATGATTCTTTTTGTTCAAACCAGATAAAACACATAGGTGAATTCCTGTTTATTTATAACAGGCCAAAGTAAAAGTTAGAGTAGTGATACTAAAAACAAAACCAAAGCCCCCATGGAACCAGCAAGAGATATCAAAATAGTGGTGATTGAATATCTATGTGCTTCAGGTGATATGTTAGCTCTCCAAGTCATATTTCCTTTTACTTTCTGCAAGAATGCCAAGTATATTTTTCAAGTTGCCAACTATTAAAGGTTGGGGACCTATTTTGCCAACTGTTCAAAAGAACAGAAAAGAAGCCAAAAGTCTGTGTATATGGGCATAAGAGATGTAAATAAATGATTAAATAATAATAAAAATCCTGAGTGCAAGGCAATTTAAAATTTCCATTGTTGGAATTTAAAATGGAAAATAGTGCAATTAAACCAAAGCAGGAAGTTCTGTAATGCATTAATTTTGCCTGCCTAGGAGAACCTTTGCTTTAACTCATTAAAAATTATCAAAGCTTTTATTAATTTAAAAGTCAACTACAGATTTTTACAGCATAAGTGTGCTTTTAATTCTATTTTATTGAACAAAAATTATATTTATTGTACTTGTAAAATGCAGTGAGAACCTGATACTAAGACTTCAGAAAATTATTAATTGTATCCTGTTTCAAGATTAATGACAATTGCGCAGTGTAAAGTTCTAATGAGAAGGAGGTAACTCTCATGTTTCATAAGTACATGACACATAAGGGAGGATTTAAGTTCCTTTTCTATGATGATTTACATTTTACAAATTAACATCTGCACCGAAGAAAGGTCATGGGCTATGAAGATGACTATTTAATTCTTCTGCAAAATGGACATGGCCAGTAGGAAAATTACTTCTGCTTGTCAAATTCTCTCTAACTGCCTAAACTAGAATTTATCCAGGGTGCAGAGAGCAAATTTTTTCTTGCAAAAGCTGTAGTGGGTTGGGTTCTCTTATGACTCTTTGACAAAGCTCAGTGCTGAAGAAGAGTCTGAACTTTTCTGCTGGCACTGATTTATCAGCAAGCTTGTATTTAAGTTTCCTTTGCACACTTAAAAAAACTCCACACAGTGTCTGTCTGTGTTCCTAATCAATCATGATAGGCTTTTTCCTGCTCGACAAAGTCTGTCACTCACTTGTGACATACAGAGAGATGCTTGCTCAGATGTATCTCCTGGGTTTCCTCTGTGGCTGGAGGAACCACGTATTTCTTAATACCTCTTTCCTTCTCTTTCTTTTTCCTTTCTGTAAATAATTCAAGAAAATCTTATGACCTTTTCAATAGGGTTTTGATATGCCGGCTTCAGGATGCCCCATCAATAGATACAGAGTTGCCTGTGGTTCTCTCTTTAGCTGCCTATTTAGTACAATTGATGCCACATGCACAGCATCTGCATAACTATTGGCAATGGTTGGTACTTCCAATCCAGATAAAATTTATCTTTAATTATTATCATCACAACCTTTGACAAGTAAAGCCTGCTTTAATGGCATCCTATATTCATTTTTCTGCACCTGTTCTAATGAACTGTTTCATTTCACACTTTTTTTTTCTTTTATCTCTCTTACTTGGGAGACAACTGAAAACTTTTCATGTCACTAAGGCTCTTGTGCTCTCCTGGTATGTCTGTGCTCTTTTCCAGGGAAAAGAGAAAAAGGAGACCCTCCAAATTGTTGTTCAGCTTCTGTTTAAGTAGGAAACCCTGGCTAAACAATGCCTCTACAGCCTTGCAAGCATGACTTTTTTATAAGCTGCAGAACACAAGAAATCAAGGGTGCTGTCGGTAGATTCGGAGTAGTGGGGCTGTCGGACACAATCGGGCTGGGGAGCAGTGCTGGGCACAGAAGAGGGCAGGAGTCACAGCTGAGGCTCCCAGCCAGACTGACAGCCTGGGGCA
This sequence comes from Melanocharis versteri, assembly GCA_013397845.1. Lineage (NCBI taxonomy): Eukaryota > Metazoa > Chordata > Aves > Passeriformes > Melanocharitidae > Melanocharis > Melanocharis versteri. The sequence continues at coordinate 1,051,874 of VZTG01008967.1, read as the reverse complement.
GCTGGAACCAGGGTCCTGTCGCTGCCACAGACAGACACTTTGGCTCGCATCAGCAGAAATCAATATGCTCACACACTTTTTTCCCTGCTTAATCAGTTGTGTGAGAAGTGATTCAGTTTAATATTGGGAAGACTTTCTGTTTTTTTCATTCATAATTCACAGAAGCAGAGGGTGTATAGTTATAATGAAACTAAATTATAGTGACCAAAAAGCATCTCCTTCCCTGAGACGTGGTGGGTTTTGTTGCAGTCTAGAATTGTGGTAAAGACAAAATCCTGTAACTATCTATTGTTTAACCTGGGAAAAAAAGTATTATGCTTAATCTCCTGTCTAACCTACTTGCAGAACTTGATTAGGTAGTAAATAAAGTTCCAGTTAAGCTTACAGGAATTTCACCCATGCTATCCTCTCCCATATTCTCTGTGAATACTGAATTTTTAACATGAAGCTGCAGCAGGGTATGAGAGCATCACGTGTACCATTGTGTTTGCAGAGCCTTCTGCTAAGGACAAGACAAGAAGAGCAAGATGTGGTAGTTTGTACCACTTCAAACACGGAGTCCCTGGGGAAAAAATCAGATCTGGAAGTAAAGTACAGAGGAACCACAGCACACAGATGAATGAAACCTGGCAGGTGACAAGGAGTTTAATGAAGAGAGCTCCTTCTTTCTCAGCTATTGCTTTAACACCCTCTTGCCACCATCTTGATGCTGCCTCCCTCTACCAGCACCCACACCCTGACATCTCTCATGGCAACCTGACAGGCTCTTGCTTCTAACCCAGGGTGATCCTTGATCTTACATAGAAAGTCAGGTTGCAGGGTCTAAATGCAAGAACAATTCAAAGTGGTGTTTCCCCCTCTAAATTTAACCCTCAAAATATATCTGGGGGAAGAGTGGTGGAAGAGATTCTCCTTTATCTATCTTGCAGTTCTGACTTATTTCTCTTTTAAAATATTTTTATAGCAAAACATTTTTTCGGCAGAAATCCTTTAACTATGCATTTGAAAATCATGTTTATGTGCTGCCGTAATGTTACCAAGTATTGCCCAAAACATTTGCTGTGGAGAAGAATGATGAAACATTAATTAGGTTCCATTGTTTCTTTGCCTTTAATGTAGGTTTCCATGACAGCGGAGAGAGAGAAATCAGTCAAAGCCAGTAGTTAAAACTGACAATTTGCATTCTGGTCAGTAGCCTTAAAAATGTGATGTACATTTAAATAATTAGATTGTCTGAGTGTTTGGTCACATATACTGCTCTGTCTTTATTTACAGCAGTCTTCCGTAAAAATGTAAACTATTATGAGATGCTGATCTGCAATTTTGACTCTCTGCTGTTTACAGAATAGTCTATTCAAGTACAATAAGGGGTTTTATCCTAACTAATGCAGTAATAAGGAGTAATAAAACCAGGGTAGGAGTTGTTATGCTGTAGCCTAACTACGTTGTTATATGAAAGTCATGTGTAGAGATGCCTGAAAATAGTTTTAACAGAAAATGGTGTAGCAACTAAAATCTATTTTTTTCTTTCTTCTAAATGTCTGTCTTCTACTAGAAAAAAATCTGAAATCCAGAATCATCTTGATTCTCTAATGTTGACATTGATTCTCCTGCAAATTGTAGTCTGGTGCATAATTTGCTTAATGTTTCAATCAAGAGACAAAAATGAGAGGAGTTTAGGCACACACAGCAATCTAATTTGCACACATTTACATAGGTATTTTTAAGAGAAAGTTTGTATCTTACTGTAAAAAGTCCTTAGGAAAAAAATTCTGGAAACATGATTCCTGTCAATGTTCTTAACTGTCAGTGCTAGCCTGTAGCACAGGTATTTAAGACAGCTGCAGGTTTCCCCATGGAGAACCATGAAGACTGGAACTAACAAGTCATTGTAAATTTTCTGAAGTGCTGATAGACAAGAAATTTGATTTTAATACTCTCTTGCTATCAAATGGATCTGATATGGGTCTACAAAATAAATCAGTCTACTCCAAAACATTCAGCTGACTTTGTGTAAACAGTGTTTTCCACCTTAATATGCTCCTTCTTTTTGCGTATGTGTGATGGAGAGCACTGACATTTTTTTGAAACACACACAAGCACAGTAATTCCTCCTATTTTCAGCTGTCTTTCTGGACCACCAGGATCTGTCAGTATATCTCCTAAAATAGCTCCAAAAGTTGCCTCTGTGTCTCACCAGCACAAGCCAGAGACTTACCCGCTTCTTCTAAGAGAAATTTCAAGCAGCAGAACCTTCAAAATAAAAAAGCTGGGGTCAGATACCTGTAGGGCAGTCGTCACACTTTATGACAAGCTGGGCAAAGTGCCCAATCCAACTATTCAACATGTTTAGTTGAAAAATACTTGTTAGCAGCTGGGGAGAGCTGGCTGAACAGGCTGTGACTTCATCAGACCCAGTTCTTGGTGGTATGTAGATGATCAGATAACGAAAGCTGTGTGCTCCACCCGCTCCCCAAAGACCCTCAGCCTCACCCTGCGTCCTTCTAGATGTCATCCATGTAATAAATATCTCTGAAAGCCCAAGCAGCTGACTGCACTATTTATAGAGTGCAAGGTACATTCCCACCCTGCTCCTCCAAAGGGGTAATGTGCTAGGCAGAAAAAACGGGATTTTGTACCTTGCACCACTTTCTGCATATAAGGATGTATTGCATTGCAAATTGTAGAAAACTACACAATTTAAAATCCAAAAGGACCAAACAGCTCAAAGATGAATGCTCTGGAGTGGGCTTGAGTAGTAGAAGGAGGATAATCTGGATTTTTTAAAGGAAAACAAATATCGGAAACAACTGCAGTGGAAGAGAAGACAAGATATGCCCAGGATTTTTGAGATAAATGGTCTCCTCAAAAGGTTTGATCAGGATGGATGTTATAAACTTTCATTGAATAAGTAACACCGGACTGGAGAAAGTGGTTGCTGTTACTACTTGCCTGTAAGGAAAAATGATTTATACAAATTCTGCCTTTGACAATGAAAAGGTCTGTTTTGTACAAGAAAGGTTTGCTTTGGCACACCTGTTACTTCTGGTAACATTTTAGAAACACAAATCTTGGCTGCTGAAGAAAACAAGGCACTTGTAAAGCCTGAGGATGGCTGTATGTATGAGGTAGCTCTGTAAAAATGAAAACTCTGAAAGTGGTTTGATGTATAAAGATGTGACGAGAGTGAAAGGAATCATAAATGAAACTCCAAACTGAACCTCCTGATACAGGATGTATTGGAGAATTAGGTCATTACAAAAATGACTGGGTTGAATGGGACTCTGATTACAGTGGTGACAGCCTGCCTCCAAAGAGAAGGAATTACAGGGGAGGGTTAGACTGGTTCAGTGTTTGTGGGGATACTCAAACCCCACCCCCTGCTTTGGCTCAGTTTGGTTTGGAATAAATCTGCCTCTCCCTCTATGTGCTGCTGATATAATCTGAGGACAGACAAATTGAAAGTAGAAATAATGACAGTGAGAATGGTAATGGAGGTTTCTGGGAAAGATAAATGTATTGGGTTGACCCTGGCTGCACTGCAGGTGCTCACCAAAGCCACTCTGTCACTGCCCTCCTCAGCTGGATGGGGGAGAGAAAATAGAATAAAGGGCTCATGGGTCAAGATAAGGACAGGGAGAGATCACTCACTGGTGACCATCACAGGCAAAACAGACTTGACCTGCAGAAATTAACCTAATTCTCACAGAAGCCACCCCTGCAGCCCACCTGCTACCAAAACCTTGCCATGCTAACCCAGCGGAATAAGTCTGGGAGATGAAGGATGGATTAGTATTTGGTCTCTAAGGGGATATGAAAAGAGTATTTGGAATCCTCTATTTCTGTACCCACAACTGACCTGTAGAGGATGTGGTAGTGTGGTTCATCTTTGAAATCCCTACAGAAAGCACAAGCCTCAGAGGCGGGAAAAAAAATGGAATGGGGCAGAAGCCTTTGCAAGGAAGTAAATACAATTCCAGCAACTTTTAACATAGCAGACCAGTGTTACAGCCGCTCAGAGAAATGGAAATGGCTCATAGTTTAACCAGGAGCATATTTACTATGAGGAGTAGTTGTGCTGCAGAAGGAAGCATGCCCAAACAGCTGGGAAGCAGCAGATGCTTAAGTACCCTGCAGAAGAAATGCTTTGCCCCTGAAAGAGCCCAAGTGTTACAGTCACTTGGGAACAGGAACAAGCATAATTCCAGTAATTGGTATCTTCCTCTGCAGTAATGTTATCTTGGCCTCTTACACAGGAGTGTAAGAGTATATACAAACCAGTATAAATATCTCCTCAAGACTATTTGGTCTCGACTCCTTCCTTGACTGCCAAAGAGAAGGGAGAGAAAAGGACAGCGTAAAATGTGACGTGTGCCCATGCCTGGAACTTCAGTAGCTCCTAACGCTTGAAGAGGCTGCTGGCAGGGAGGGCTTCTGTAACACCGCCCTCTGTGGTGGGGCACGCAGGTGGGAGGGTGGAGAGAAGAGTTTTTCTGGAGGAAGAAAGAAGCTTCTTGACTTCGGTTGTATAATCGAGGGAGCAGGGTGGAGCTGATGTCTAAGTCTGGTGAGAAAACTAAGGATTCTGTGCCAAATAATGGCTACAGGATGAAACAGTATATTTCTTTTTACAGCAGATTTTATCTGTTTTTCCTTTGGTTTTCAAAGTATGTAGAGAGTCCTGACTTTTATTTTCCATATGAGATCTACTTATCACAGCACATCACTAACTCACAGAAAGGAAACAACTTAGATATTTGGAGTTGGGGTCAGTTTGGGTGAAATATAGGGAGAACTCCTTTTTTAGGTGGGGTGTTTTGGTTTTTTGGGGGGTTTTTGTGTTTGTTTTGGTTTGGTTTCTTTGAGGATAAGGTTATTTGTTTGCTTGTTTTTCTTTTAAGGTATTATTGTAAGGCAAAAGATGCTGTAAATCTGCCTTCTACTTTTCTGAATTCTTAAGCTAATAAATGTGTTACATTCTGCACTTCGGAAGACAAAATTTTCTATCCAGCTTGGCAATGAGAATATCCTTCTGCACTCAATCATAACTTTTTTTTCATGGCCTTGAGAAAAGTATTTAGAGTTCTTTCTTGTCTTTTGAGTTTGTAGCTGTCTTACCATCTAAGGTGCAACAAGTTTTTTTGCAGATGAGCTTTTTGTAAACTAAGATTTCAACTGAAGATAGCATCTCTTGCCTAAAAAAATATGAAGGGAAAAAATGTCCAGTGTTAGAAAGTACTGGAACACCATATTTTTAGTACAGACCCCAAAAATTCAAGGTTTTGGGTTCCTGTAGCTCAGTTGGTCTTCTAGAACCCATGGGCTCTTTATTTCAGATCAATTTTGATGGAGAATGAACTGAGATAACCCAAACTGGGATGTATTGGTCTTATAACAGAAAATTTAAATTCTCATGAAGAGGTAGATGAATTTACCCATAGCACAGGACTAGGCGTTAGTCCTTCTTCGAGAAAGATGAAAAATTGTTGCAACCAACAGTCAATAGCAGAGCAGTGGCTAAAACTTCTGACTGTTTTATTTAGCTCTTTCAGGCTGTGTCTGTATGAGAAGGGAGCACACTGCTTGCCCTCTAGGAATGGATTTCTGGGCTGGGGCACTGGTTGCTGGTGTTCGAAGACCCATGCTATGCTCATTTTAGGGTGTTTTGCTTCAGTCTGAGTTTGTGGACTGGGACTGTGGTGGTGTACACTGGGACTCTCTCAAACTCCCTGTCAGTGGTTTTTTCCTATGATGGCACAAGCACCCATTGCACCTCAGGTCCATTTGTTGTGTGTTGGCTGGCCAAGCTCTGAACATCCATAAAATTAGTTAATATCTTGGGGTGTGTGAATGATTACGTACCATGTTATTTCCAGGGTTGTAAAGTTAGAACCTTCAAGGGGAATGTGAAGAGTTACAGACTAAAAGCTATGAGGCCACTCCACAAACTCTATGTTGAAGAATCTGGCAAAGCAGCTCCGTGAAGGCAAAGGCATGTGGGATGGTTTTCCTCGGGGTAAAGGAATTTTAAAGGATTAAAGGGCTCTGCCACAATGCCTTTGGGGCATGCAAGTAGGGCAGGCAACCTGCTTGGAAATTAAATGCCCTTCCTCAGTATTACAATAGTTTAACCACCTAAGGCACCATGCAACAAATATTATTTTGGAATTTGTATTCAAGGACCAGGTTCAGAGCAGTGAAAATTTTTAACCCTCATTAAGCGGAAAGAACCCCTTCATTCTGTAGATAATGCGCTCTCTCTGGCATTTCAGCCATCCACTACTGATTTAAATGTCATTGTATTCAGCAAAGTCTCCTGCTAATTGCTAGTCTTAAATATCCATATTATACTGCTTCCAACACTGTTTAAAATTATTTGATCAATGTTTTATGGTGGTGGCTTCTTTAGAGGCAGAACCATTGATTTTGCTAGTTTAAATCAAAGATAGAGTACTGTCATAATTCAACAGCAGTAATTACCTCATAGTAATTAGATTTAGGTGTGTAGTAATAAGCAATAATGGTAGAATACAAAAATGGTAACTGGAGGCTTTTATAATTAAAATTGCTAATGGTGAGTCATAAAGAGTTGCTGAAAGGGAGGAAATGAAAGATGCATCTGTGTGGCACTTTCAGCAGCCAGATCTGTTTCTGCTTAAACAGGAAGCAGCCAGGTTATTAGAACAAAGTTTGTTTTAGAGAAATAAATAGCTGAGAAGAGCTGGTACCTGTCCATCCTTCAGTGAAGCATGTGTCTCTCGATGAAGCTGCCTAAACTCTCAGATGAAGTTCTCCTCTATATAAGAAAAAAGGATATATCTGTAATGCCAAAATTATTTACCCCTGGTGTAGATAAAAGATCAGGAGCTGGCTGTGGAGAGAGGAATCGTTACCTACCCTTGATCTTCCTTTGCCTTTGAATTTCTTGGGTGTCAGGAGTCTGAGTGCTGTCACACACACTGTCAGTGCATCACTGGCATTAGTCTTGCCTCTAGGTGTATGATCTTTGCTGGGGACACCACACTCCTCCTAAACTTTCTGAAGAGTATTGCAAGGAAAACATACCCTAAGGGTTACTTCACCTCAGTTTCTATAACACTGAAAGAGACATATATGTGGAATAAAGATGAAAATTTCTTCCACTTCAGGGAGAGGTTCTTGAAATCCAGTGAATTTACTACTAACAGTTTAAAAACTGTAATTTTTGTCTTGCACTTAAAGTTGTGAACAGCACAGAATTATTTTAAATATGACAGACTTTTTCTTTTTTTTGCTGAAGTCTCTGCTGTTCCAAGCTCTATATAAATTCCCATAGAGAATGAGTATGAAATTATTTCATTCAGTTGTGACAGCATTTTTATTGCAATTAGCAACATTCATCACTCCATAAGGGAAAGGCTTACAGCAGGTTAAAGGCAAGAAATTACCAGACATAGCTATTATGTATTTTGGGGTTTGGTTTTGTTCTAGCTATATGGATGAGAAGATTTGCATTAAGTCTGAATCGTATCACCAGTTTTATACCAGTGTAATTTTCTGAGTTAATAAGGCCACTGTAATTTTGCTCTTAGCCCAGAACACCCATTCTAATCTCTCTTTTCTTGAGATGAATATCTGAAAGTATAGCTTCTCACAGAGACAGCATTTCTATGTGTTTAAAAGCCTGTTCTCATAGTTTTCTTCCTCCTTAACATCTCTTGGATGTTGATCACAAAGCAATTGAAATTTCTTGCTGTGGAAACAAAGGTTTGACTCAGAATGACATCAGTTCCTGTCACCACACAGCTCTTCTCCATTTTCAATAGGTTCTGAGAATTTTTGGCTGGGAATTTATGAAGTTGAAAGCTGTGGAAGGCACAAATTTCTCTTATGTGCCTGTATGTGGACCAGTCTTCAGAGGACCCTCAACTCATCCAAGAGTAAATGGTTCATTCTCCAGAGCTGACAACATTCCGCTTTCTTGTCACCCATTTTCTTTCCTCTCCCTGCCTTATTAATGCACATCTATTTGTATTATTAATGGAATACTTTCCGGAGTAAAGGAAATATAAACTCCCTTTCCCAAAGCTGCAAATGTCTCACCACTCATGCATCATCCTGTTATGCATATTTCCTATCATATAGGTGACTAAAATTGTTGTATGTGGTCAATAGTCAGCTCTGTTGCTAGCAAAGAACTTTCCAAATGTTGGTACAAGAAACACATTTGAATATCTTAGAGATCATTATATCTATTTTTAGGGATCCATCCCTGTTCTTACTGTTTGTTTCAGCCTGGTGTTATCGTGGTTGACTCGCAGGTACTGTGTACATGCGTGGACTGTTGTTTCTGACTGTCCTTGCCTTGCAGGCAGCACGTAGCCTCTGATTGCTGCACAACTCTGCATTCCTTTCCCCATTTACAGCTGATTTACAGCCTCAGAGCTTGTCCATAGAAATATTCAATGCTGCAGCAAAGGTCAGTACTAGAAGCAAAGTCTCACAGATATTATTTCTTTTTTAATTTGGTCAGTTTTATTTTGGTTAAAACTTTCTGAAGACTTTTGTTTTCTTATTTAGACTAGTGCTGTGGCTGTCTCAGCAATATTTAAGTGATCATAATAGATACAAACAAGAAGACTTTATTTTCTCATGTATGTAAGAGAAATGTGCCCTGTAAGAGAAGCATGCAAGGATTCTCTGCTACTTAAATGGAAAACAACATCTAAAAATCTTGGTTGAGTAAAATAAACAATTAATTGACCATATTAACTTTCTCAGGTTTGATATTTAGTAATATTCCACTGTATGCATAAAGGCTTTAAGGCTGTAGAAATGTTTCTGGGAATAAAATTTGGTCTTTTGGTTTATGCTGTCTGTAACACTGATTATGATAAAGGCACGCAAGTTATCGAAGTGTCTAAATGGTTTGCTTCTAGCAGACTCTACACAGACTTGGATTTTAAAACTGTTATGTCTTTGTCAGTTTGTATATGCCATTCTATAGCCAGCTGTCTAAAATTTTCAGATGAGTGACTAGTTGGCACTGAATCTTTTTACGAGAAGAATGCATTGATAACGCTTCCAGTAACAAAGTGTTAGGTCAAAGTTAATTTGAATGTTGTGCATTGAGATGTCTTGTGTTAACACTGCACAAAGAACACAGTCCTGCATTAGAGCAGCTTAATAACACTGAGTCAGCTCCAAAGTGTCAAGGTACTCTCTTATGACTTATTGGATTTCTTTTTCCTGAGGGCTACTGTAACGATACTCTTCATTGTCCTCTAGTAAGACCATACTGATTTTAGGACACTTCCAATTCTTGTATGCTCAAATCCCTGATTTTGAAGACTTTGTCATGCTACTGTTTCATTATTTTTGTATTTTTCAGTAATTTTGATATTTATTTAGTAAATATTTCTGTAGGTCTCTTGAACTCCATCGGAAGATGGAAAAAAGTATCACTTTAACAAATGGTCATTGCTATTCTTATATAAAGAAATATATAATAATACAACATATAACAGTCTAAATCACACAATTCTCTATAATAACATCTAATATTCTGAAGTATTTCATATTCAGTGAAGAAAATGTTTATATATTGAAAAATTGTTTAATATATAAAATCACAATAAATACCTGAGTGAAACTGGGTGAGTCAATTTCTGAATTACTCTATGAATATACAGGGAAAATAAAGACAGGAATGGGGCAATACTGCTTTAATTTCACTGCCCAAGTAGGGTGTTTGTTTCAGGAATCCCAGAGGAAAGCTTGTGTCATAATTGCTTGTGCTGTTCTTGTAAAGTCTGCCCTAAAGTGTTTTGTGCTGCTGACAAATGTCCATGGTGCTGGCAAAGTCACAACGGCCAAATGTGTTAATCCTTTCCAAATGTGTGTTCTTCAGTAACTGCTCAAAAGGTTTTTTGGGGTCAAGATGTTCACATTCATGGTATTTTGGTTGTGTGATCTATCTCTGAGCCAGAATCTCTTCGGCATTCAGCCATCAAGTATTGGCCACGTGGTGCGTGGGTCCTTCCTCTGAGAGGGGGAGTCATTCTTCAAGTCAGCTCATTTTCTGATTCCTTTCAGGAAACTGTCACTATTCTGTAGAAATATTTTAGCGTTAAGAAACAGTAAATCAAATGCTTTCTTTCTAGTGCAACAGATCTTTTTTCAGTAACAGTAAAAAAACTGTATTTATGTCTCACCGTGAAACAAATTACTGACATGGATCCACTTATTTTATTTTGCCTGTAATTTTGAATCTTGAAAAATGGATGAGCTGCCATTAGAAACTGTTTGTTAAACCTTCTTTCAAAAAACCTCTCAAGCTATAGTAGACCATAAAATATTCCCAAATACCCAGACCCCCTCTACCCTTCTGTGAAAAGAAAGCATAGGGTACCATGTAAATGAAAAAACCTGGTAGAAGAGAAAGCAGAGCGTTAGCAATGCTCATGGTTGCCATTTCATATAAAAATATATTTTCTTTTTACCAGAGAGAATCAGAATTTTATGTTCTTCAGTCTTTTATGGAAAACTTAAATATATTTCTTGAGGATAGATATATTTCTTTGTCAAAAGAAAAAATATCAGTGAGAAACAATGAAAATTAAATATGGATGTTTCATCAGATTTTTGCTAGTTTACAACACATACAGGTTGTAAAGAACTTCAATAATTTTAATATATTGTGCTACCAGTCAAAATGATTCATATTAGTTTCTTCTCAAAACATCTCACGGAATTTAGAATCCTGAATTCCCAAATAAGAAAAAACTTCAATATCTTAAGATTGCATATTAAGTGGAAAGCCCATTTTTCAAAAGTAATACTATTCGGTTGTTCCTCAGACCATGCTTCTTTCTTCTGTATTTATAATTGTATCCTGACACCAGCAATTTTAAAATTTGCTTTTGTCCAAAAAAAAAACCCCAGCCTGTGTCAAAGACCATTCTGATGCAAGACATGGTCCTTAGCTAAACTAAAAGGGTAATGTAATCAGAGCTTCTGCTAAGGGCTTGTTGTTTGTTTGCTTGCCATTCAAATACAAACATAATGGAAGCAGGAGAAAAAGTTCCTTTATATGTATTTTAATTATAATCCTAGCTCAGTACTGTGACAAGTTTGCTTTTCATAAATGAAAAGCCAACGGCCCATATAATGAATAAATTAAATGGTTTTACCCACTTTGCACCTGTTTCCTTACAAAATTAATCAGAAATGGAGAAGCTTGTTTAGTCATGGAATGTCTTGTTGAAACAGATGTTTATCAGTCTCCCAAATGTAATATTTGCTGTCAAAGCTTTGGCACAAACGTGTGTGTATTTGGCTATCAATGGAAGACGTCATAACTAAGCAGCCCCTTAATTAATGTTCTGTCACATCTCAGGCAATGTTTGTCCGGAACTGAGTTATTGCTATGCAGGGTGCAAAGGTGTTACAGTAATTTTTTTTCAGAAAAACTGAGAATGTCATATTCTCACTGGGGAGGTGAATGTCCACAGTCCACCACTCTCCCTCAGAAGCTGGTGGTTGTGGTCGTGGTTTGAAAGATGTCCTTGGTCTATTGCTGATATTCCCTTTGTTTAGCAAACACTGTGGTAAGAGCTGAGAGATTTCACTCTGATGTTGAGTGTAAAAACCAGATGGATGTGTTACTAATTCCTACTGTTATTGTTATTTCAATCTTTTCACCTAATTTCTTTTTTTCTCAAGATGTGTGTCCTTTGGAGCAGCGGCAGGAAGAGGAGGGTAAAGTGAAATCTTACAGATAAGCCCATTAATGTCTGTTTAGGCTTCAAAAGATGAGGGGTTGATCATACAGTCTCAGCTTGGACCTTTAGCATACAAAAAGTATACAGTTACATTGCCTAATGTGGGCACTTTTTATAGTTGTGAAAGTCAGTGGTTTTCTGAATGTTTCATATTAGTTACTCACTTATAAGTTTAGGATACCTGATTTTAGCACTTGGCTTTGGTCAGATTGGTCTAAATTTTCTGATGAAAAGCAGTTTCAATAGGATTTCAGTAGGAGAGAAAACTTAACTTTAGCCAGAAAACGATATTGATGCTTTTTTCCATACATTCCTAACTTCAGGAAAGACCATTTTGGCTGAAATGATCTTTGCTTTTTATCTTCTTCTTATAAAATACATATTGATCACAAAGTGTCACGTATTATAAACTATGGTAGCAGGGTTTTCTTGAGGTCTTCAAATCTGCAAAGTTCAGCTAGAGAGAGAATTATGTATTAAAAATTATCTTTTCTGGTTTCTTTATGACATCCAGAATGCAAGAATAAACATTGGTTTTCTCCTTTTTGCCTTAGATTATCTTGATTCGTTTTTATGTTTACTTGTAATAGGTCTGTGTTGTGATAAAATAGGGTGTGAGCATTTTTACAGCAGAATAAATTCCCCTGTGTTCAGTTATCATATCCTATAGGAAAAATCTAATATCACTGATATTCTAATACAGGGACTTTTAAGAAACAAAACAAAATAAGATGGTACTAATCATCAGGCAAGTACCATAAACTTCTTGCAAAACCTTAAGTTTTAATTATTTTAAGCTTGTTTGTACACATGGAAGGACTTTCTGCATTCTTTTGTGACTACCAGCTAATGTGTGAACTCAATTTGTTTAAATACCTTTAAGCTAATTTATATAGTCAAATACTGATTACTAGTCTCAGTAAATGAAAGCTTGAGTAAAATGCTTCTGACTTGTGTTGTGCAATGGCGACAGGAAACAACCCACTGTTTATTTCTAAATCCAAGATTTATGCACAGTCCAAAAAGAAAATAGGACATAAATAATGAATTATGGCAACTACAATGGCAAACATAAGAAGCTGGGCATCTAGGATGTTCTGTTTTCCTCTTGTGCAGCTCTTCAAATTGCAAAGAAGTTGGCAAGTGATTGATCAAAATCAGAATTAATTGAATTGTGAGATTTCATCCCCAAGACATTGTGATAATACATTTGTATAGAAAGCCTATCCATTTTTATTGACTGGGGACTTTAGAATGTAAGGAAATACTTTGTCTTGGAGACAAATTGAAATGTTTTATTGTCTTGCTGACAAAATTTAAAAATAGTCTGCCAAACATGGAGCAAGCAGGACTTGAATCTGGCCTGCAAATGCGAAAAGCTAGAATTTCAATTCTTCTTTAAATGCATATCACAGCACAGCAAGAGAAAGCAATCACTGCTGACTCTGCCTCGTTTGATACACTCAAATGTTACAGAAGGCAACAGCAATAGAAAAGGAGCAAATTTGTCTGCCCTGAGCAGCTTCGGGTGTAAGATACTGTGCTGCTTTTGGCTGTGATAGGGTTAATCGCCCTCACAGTACAGGACTATGTCTGGGATTTGTGCTGGAAATAGAGCTGGTGGCACAGGGATTTAGTTATTGCTGGGCAGTGCTTACACTTTTCTGCTCCTCACCCATCTCACCAGTGAGGAGGCACGGGGTGCACAAGGAGTTGGGAGGGGACACAGCCAGGACAGCTGACCCCAGCTGACCACAGGGATATTCCAGGTCATATGGCATCATGAATGAAACGAAATCATGGTCAGCACATACAGCTTGGGGAAGGAGAAGGGAGGAGACAACATTTGGAGTGATGGTGTTTGACCTCCCGCATCACCGTTCTGTGAGATGGAGCCCTGCTTTCCTGGGGGTGGCTGAACACCTGCCCACCCATGGTGAATGAATTCCTTGCTTTGCTTTGCTTGTGCATGTGGCTTTACCATGCCTTTATCTCAGCCCAGAAGTTTTTTCACTTTTTCTCTTCTGGTTCTCTCCCCAGCCCACTGTGGGGGCAGCGAGTGAGTGGCTGTGTGGGGCTGAGCTGCCAGCTGCAGTTAGCCGTGACAGGTACAGTCAGCGCTGGCCGCAGGTGCAGCACACATCTTCCACTGATACAGAAGAATTAGCTCAGCAAAGCTTTTCAGCCAGGAAGCCCTGGATTTTTCTCACCATTAAATAATTTAGGGAACTTAGGAATTTCTGGTAAATCTCCAGCACCTCTGACTGGGTCTCGGTCTGTGTCTCCGAGTCTGATGTGGTTCTATTGTTCCTGTATCTGCTGCTGTTCCACAGAAGAATCCTGCTTAGTGATCACCAGCATTGTTTACCAATTACTCTGAAAACACAACACTCCATCTCTACAGCAAAAAAAATTGCAACGAACAAGGGCAAAATGTATTTGGAAATTATTTATTGATGGCAAAAGGTCAAAATTAATTAAAACGGCTACTCAAATGTCACCATCCCTGCTAGCAGAACACCCATAAGCATATTAATATGTGTTAAAGTCTGGAAAGTAACAGTTAAATGACACCATGTCTTGTTTTATCTAGATTTTGCCACTGAAATAACATCTGGAGATGCGTTTGTTAAAATCAGATCTGTAAGGTGCAGATAAATAGGGATTTAGAATTATTCACATTTTAAAAGAAATCTATTGCGAAATCTTACTGTTGCTGGTGCAATTTCCCTTCTCTGAAGGTGAAATATCACTGTTTCTGTCACGGGTTGGGAAGTGCAGTAGTCCAGCAGAGCTCTGTGCTTCCAGGTCTCACCAGGAGTAAGGCTGAGCACGTATTCCCAGCAAGCACATACATAAATGCACCCTACACCCCTCAAACACTTGTGCCAGTCACACAGATCGACCAACAGAGCACACAGCATTCACAGGCACCACCAGTGGCCTTATGAAGGATGACAGTCTCCTACTGGGAAATAATATACGTGTATATGTATACACACAGTGTGGATCCCTTCGGAAGCTGGACTTAGACTTGGGCGGTCCATCGAGCAGCTGTATCTCCTGTGAGGTAGCTCTGGGAGAAGCCAGGTGAAGGAACAGTTCGGTTCTCCCTTGTCCCATTGCTCCACTGGGCTCTCTTGCATCCACATGTGTGGAGATGCCTCTGGCCACAGAATTTCATGGCTTCCTTATCAGTTGGATAAACTTGTAAGAAAAGTTTTGGGTTTTCTGCTGAATATTAGTTCAAGTCTAAATAAATACAGCTTGAATTGTGCTTCAAATGTGGGCTATCAGCGATGTTTCAACCCCAGGATCACTTTAAAAGGGCATCACTTTTTATTGACTACATTCAGAATGGCTGGGCATAGAGAGTATGCCAGGATCATCCAGCATGCCAGGGGGATTTATGGAAAATCATCAGTCCATGGGTGGAATATGGATGAATCTTACAGCTGTACAAGGCACAAGAACAGAAAATGTCTTTTGGCATGGTAGCATAGTGCAGGCTTATTTCTATTCTACAGGAAGAGTTAGCACCTGCTCTCCTGACCATTAATGTAAAACAGATGCTGTCTACCAGCTGTACACAGCTGCCTGCATTTTGAAATTAAATGCTCCTTTTACTCAATGGACCAGAACCTCATAAATTGCCCTTTCTCTGTATGTCAGATCTCACAGGAAGGTCAAATATCAAAGTGACAATATGAACAAAAAGTGTATGAAGAGCTAGTTTTGTCTCGGTTCTTTTGTTTGTTTGTTTGTGGGTTTTATTTTGTGAGAGAATTTTGTTTGTTTTTTGGGTGTTTTGTGGGGAGGGGTTGTCCTCTTCTAAGCACTGTGAAGTCTACTACGAGGACAATTTTTTTCAAGAGGGGAATCTTCATCTCTCCTCTTCAAGATAATCTATGAGTTTAGCACATTAAGCATGTCTGAAAGTAGGAAAAAAAAAGAAGCAGCAATTTTCCTGACTCGAGGTAATACTGTGTGTACTTGCAGTGTCTGTCATCCCAGGCTTCACTGCTTGTGATGTGGGATGTAAGCATGGTTAGCTGAAGATCAGCTCACATGTGTTCTGTGTCTACCAGAGGCATCTCAAGCTGTTACCTTATTTATAAACTGAGAAATCTGAAGTTCATTTAAATTCATGCAAAATGACTGGTTCAAAAAGCTTGTGGTGCTGTTGTCCCAAAAATATTCTCCTTGTGCTTTGGTCTTTGTTTGGGAACATCTTCCAATTGTTAGGAAATTGTTGACTTGTTTTGTGCATCACTATCTGCCTAGTTTTGACAAATAACTGAAGAATTCCCTGCTGAGAGATTTTTCTCCCTCACTGCTCTCCCTTTATGTATTTTCATGTTTTTCTCTTCAAAGTACTCTTCTAACATATAAATTAATCTTGCTTGCTACATTTTGTTTTCCAGTCTTCCATAAAAATTGAAAAGCATGCAAATTAACTTCTCTTCTCTTGTGTACATCGATTCTGTTGCAGATTGTTAGCTACTACTTTGCCTTTCTCTTGGTGCAAAGATAATGCAGCCATTTGTAATTCAAAAGCCAGACTTGAGCTTGAATCACATTCTGCCTCCTGCTATAATTCAATTTCATTCCATTAAGCAAATAGTCAAGTAGAAAGTTCAGAATTAATAGTGCAACTGCTACTCTGAAATTAGGATATACCCCAGAGTTTTATACTTTTCTTTGATTCATGTGTGTATGTCCTCCAAATGGAGGGCTTAGATGTTCAGATCAAAGTCAGAATATGCAGTACTTCATCATACATTTTCCATGTCAAGTGGAAACCAAGTTTCAGGGGTCAGTGGCTGGCAAATTAGACATCTTGACTGCAAAAACTGCAACTATAAAATCAGCAACCACTTCAATCAAATATAGGTCAGGAGTATTTCTGATGCCCTTTAAGTAAAACAATAGAGCCTGGGGACATTTATTGGCTAAACTGTGTTTTGGACAAAATACATTTTCACCGCGGGGAAAAAATAGTGAGTGACATGTGTCATTCAGAAGCAATTCTGAACAATCCGAGTGCTTATAGGAGAGGAAATGAAATAATGTGGTAAGACGAAGAATGAACCCTGATAAGGTATTCGATAAAATATGAAAGAAGTTTATTTTTTCCATATGTTGTTTTTATTTGTTTATAAGTTCCTGCAGTTGAGGAACTGTGGAAAATGGTCTCACATGTGAAGCACATCACTTAATGTGTGACTATTGTGTAGCGGTGAAGAGCTCAAATATATTAATTAAAAGCTTCAAAAAAAGGAAGAAAAGGGAAGTCTGAAAATGTTTATTTATTTTTTAGATCACGATACTTTTATTCAAATATAATGGCTCAGAAGCATAAGAGTGTCTCTGGTTTTATCAATATTGTCAGAATTTCCTACTGCCAAATCCTGCCGTATCCTCTGTGGGATTAACAGAGAACAAATACTGCTGATCAATGAATAAAATGAACCCTGGTATTTTTTCTGACTAAATTTTATTCTAGTTGTTAAATTCTTTGGGCAGTTTCAAACATCTTGGTTCTGAGACAGAAAAAGTGTGAGTAAAGGGTGAATGTGGCACCATCAACTCTTCCTTCCCAAATGTGAAAATGGGATCTTGCAATCTTTTATACTGCAGGAAAGTTAAGCCAATTGATGCCTCACAATCAAAACGCCTACTTTTGTCTTTGATGGCCTGAAAATCTTAGGCATTTCTGTATAAATGAGTGATTTAGATCACTTGAATGTTTTAGTTAATGGTCTACAGGTGGGCTGATGTTTTGTTTCTTTGACAGACTCGCACACACCTTACCCAAAAGTTCTACATTTAGTAAACTTTTTACATTTTGTGGAACCTTCAGATATTCTCTGTAAATTATGTGAAACATGATGTATATGCCGTCATCATGATGGGTATTCCTCTTAATTGCTTTTTTGTACTGGCTTGGAATGATTTTCCTGAGCAAACTTCTCTTTTGACAACACTTACTGTGTTTCCCGTGCTATAAAATCACTCACATGTGAGTTGAGTGGTAAGAAGTAGCACAAAGTGTTTGTTCAGCAAAGGCGTGTGCCAAGGTTAACCAGTCATGATTCAAAATGAACATCCCAATAACTGTAGAGAATTACATGTGCAGATGCAATAGCCCAGAAACCACTCTGTCAGAACAGTGTTCACATTCTTATGAGCAGTAGCTGGTAATTATTGATTCCACTGATTAAAATATCCAGTAACTCATTGAAAACAGCAGCACCTTATTTTCATTATTAAATCTAACAAATCTCCATTATACTTTCAAACTCATTTGTTGGCCATATCACCTCTTTCACCAGTGAATTACAAATGTCTTGACTCTTATGTCTCATCAGTCTTTTAGAAATTTGCTATAATATGAATATTAAAAGGCCATGGCATTATAGCATAGATTCAGATCGTCTTTCTGCAATAACAGCTAAAACTGAAGGTTTGGTCATGAAATTTCCCTCCTTTTATTTTGAATCACCTGAAATATCAATAAAGAAATTTTCCACCAGATTATTTAAAGAACTGCACCTATGACATAATAATGAGCTGCTGCCTAATTAAAACCAACCATTAGAAAGAAAGGCAATTACAGTCACTGAGTATTTAAAATAATCAAATAATACACACCAAGACACTGAACAGCGTTTCATTGCATTCGATGTTAGAGCTGACCTGATCTCTTCTGGGAGAGTGTTCCCACAGAAAGGAATTGAGAAATCCTTTTAATATTGCATTCCACTAATGAAATGAACAGTTCTCAGCAGCTTTAGGTTATCTTATTATTTCAAATGTATTACTGGAACGGAGACATAAGTGTTACCCACATAATTCACAGGGATGCTGTGAAACCCATTAAAAGTCACTAATCAGTATTACACTCGAGGCCTATTAATTCTTTAATTCATATCAATGTGATATTCCTTCTCTTTAAAGGCTTTGAAGATTTCTCCCTTTCCTGCATAAAGATGACTACTGGGAGGAGACTTGCTTCACATATTTTATTTTAAAATCTCAGTATATTTGTGCTGTATCTTGTGACTCCTGAGGTACAGGAAGTAAATCCTGGACACAGAAATAGAGAGATAAGTAAGGAGTGGATTTACTCAGCAGCTTTTCTGCTGATAGCGACAAGTCCTGCCCGGCAACCCTGATGAAATTGTAAGAATAAACTGCTCATACACTGACACAGGTTGCCTCTGTGGGTAGAGTGGGATGTGGAGGGTGGAAAGAGGGGATAGAGAAGGTTGCCCACATCGTAAGGGCACACTGTTGGTAAGCTGACCTTGAACAGGTGAATTTGAAGATCGAGAGAAAAGAAGGATATGACTTGAGATGAAAAATTAGTTTCTGGAACAGTGCAGATAAATGTAGGGAAGAGCTGGTAAGGGATGAGAACACTCTTGACAAGAAATGGGTCTGTTCTGGGAGAGGTGACAATTATGATGATTTAATAGACAAGATTAGTGCTAATGAATTGTGAGCACTTTAGTTTTCTTTTAATGAAGGGATTGATTCTCTGAGCTGGCACGGTCCCTGAAACTGGGTGTTCTCATTTGGAGCAGGAGAGGGTTGGAAAATGAGGTGGGTTAAAGTTTGGAGCTACCATAAAAGTGACTGATGTACTGATTTAGTAAAAGCAGTTTATTGTGAACTTAATATGGCATTTCAAAAATAGTATTTCTCACTAATTTAACTTCAGCAAATAAACTCTCAGTTAAGATTCTCTCTCCTTCTACTTCTTACTATGCTTCATTTTGGCACTTGTAGAATTGTAATTGACATGACTATGAAAAAAGGAAGAAATGGAAGGTCCTAGAAAGTTTTATCATTCAGAATTCCCCTAAATTAAAAAAATCAGGGTTTGAGCCCCTATCTTGAAATGCAGGAGCCGAGAGGGCAAAAATGAAACAAAACCAATCAACTTCTTCTTGTGAATTACTGGTCAAATACACACAAATTTCTGTTAGTAAGCAAATGAATAAATACCCAGTATTCTGTAATTATATATAAGAAAAGTTATAAAAAGCAGAATTGGATATTCATCAATTGTTTAGAAGCATTTGGGTAATTTTTTTTGTTACACAGTGCAATTAAATGCCAAAAAACTAAGGATAATCTGCTTGTTAGAGGTGAAATTACTAACCATCTAAAACACTTTTTAATTGTCTCCCAAATCTTAACTCTGGATAGGTATAAAAATAAGACTTGCTCTAGGTAGGAAGAAAGTGCATATTTCAGAATATCTGAAAAATTCAAACATACATGTCAGCAGATCTGATACATGTATGAGCAGACCATCAATGCTACAAAGGTTTTGCTACAGAGAATTTAATTATACCCCGATGTGGTGAATGGCTGGGGACTTGGAGAAAGTGCTGAATAACTTTCCCAGCTGTCAAACTGTTTTTCTGGATATATTTAGTTCAAGGTGTCCATTGGCCTTTTTGTGTGCTCTCTGATGAAACCCCGGTGCTTCAGAGGACTTCCTTCTTCTGTCTTTTAAATATTAATTTCATATACAATTTATGACATTGTCATGGAGACCAAACTTCAGTTCTGCCGGTACCTTGATGGTCCTCATGCTGCCATCAGCTGATTTTACAGTTTTCACCCATTAGCATTTCACTACATGTTGATGTTCCTCTGTTCCCTTCCCCATTCTCCCTAGACCATCCTTTTGAGAGTTGCCACCAGTTCTCTGCATCAGCAGTGCCAATAACAAAAGCAGCAAGTTATAATGGTAGCAAAGGAACAAACGAATACTTTATCCTCCCTTATAGGTATCTAAATAGGTCTTTTAAATGGACTTTTTTTTCACTTCTGTAGCAATTGCTTTGATGGTTTTTATCCAGTTCTATGGAGTTTTGTGCGATGGGTGTGAAAGCGTGTTTCAGTTATTAATTATTTTTCTGCCATATTGTGAGAGAGGATTTGAGGCTGTGAGATAAGGTTATGTAGAATCTGGCATTTGGGAAAATAATTTTATTATCCCTTTTTAATTTTTAATATTATTCTCTTGATGATTCATTCGAGGTTAATTTTTATCTCCTGCTCTGCTCTTATATTTCTGAACACAGACCATCATCACATCCACCTCACTATAAATGTTATGTTACAGATGAGATCACTTTTGAGCTTTTCTGATTAAATAGTGTTTTTCTTTCCGCACTTCATCAGTAAGAAAGTGCCAGTCACATCTGTGCAAAAATAGTGGACTTCTTTTTGAATGGCCTGCCTCCCAGCAGGTGAGAAGACTTGCTTAAAGGTTCTAGTTTGGATCTGTTGAACTATATGTACTTAATGAGTGAACTTAATTACTGCTCAGTGAATAAGTCAGAGATGCTTCACTGGAAAGCAATTTGGGTGGATGTGATTTGGTGCAGAGTCAAAATGGAAGGGAGATGCTTTAGTAAAATATAAATCTCTACAAGCACAGACCTGGGGTGAAGGTCTTGGAACCCATGTTGAGGACAGCAGGGAAACAAAGAGAGAAGGTGTTCTGGAGTCCACAATCTGGATGTGTAAGAACAGCTGGGCAGTGTCACAGCCCAGACTCCTCTCCCCCCTGATGGCAAATGGAATCCTTTCTCAGAGGTGACACAGGGATAACCAGGTCTTTTCTAACGACAGTAGTCCATGGCGCATCTGTTCTCTCCCTTCTACACAATAAGCTGGCACATAAAGACAAAGAGATTTCATGTTGGTTTTCTCATAAATATCCATTTGAAACAGACTGTTTCATCTCTAACCAGTGCTGTCTGATTGTTCCTGCACTGGGAAGTCAGAGTCAAAAACCTCTGACCTGGGGATCTGGCCAGGCACAGCAGAAGAGCTGTGGTCCTACTAAAATGGAGTGCTGTTGGCAAAATGCAGAGCAGTGAGAGAAGGCAGTGTGTGCCTTGCCCATTGTTACAAATCTTCCTTTCTTTTCATTTCTGTTTTGCAGAGCAGCCACTCCTACAGCTTGCATTATAATTTCCTTTCCTGAGGCAGAACCACAAACCAGAACAATAGGGTATCAGCCTCAGTAGGATGTGCAGGATGCTCTGCACTCATAATTTCATGCTAACTACAAGTTTGTGAGGATGCTGAATATTATCATCATTAGAAAAGAGAGGAGAGATGACAGATTTATCACACTGGTGTAGTGCTCAGGGGTGTGTACAGGTGATTCCACATTTGCACATGGATGAACTTATAGATACAAAGAATTTCCTGCTTTTTTTCATGCCTATTTAAAGATGTGGCTTAAGAATTACAGAATAATGTGAGACCAATAAATAAATTAAGATTTTGTCCTTGCCAGTTTTGTTTTTAGGCTGTTACCCAACTTCATTCTCAGAATTTCAGCTTTCTTGGCTGTTTCCACTGCATTACCATGTCTGTACTCAAGACTGTAGTTAACACATGCATTCACAAAGGATGATTTCTGCAGCTATTTGCCTCCCCCTGTCAGAGGATAAATTTACATCTTCAGTCTACGTATTTGTACGCTAGAAGTATCTTCCCACTCTCTGCTATAGTGTGTAAATTGCCATCAGCCTCTGCTAGAAGCTTGGTTAATGTGTTCAACAAAGTGATGTTTCTTTCTTGGTCTCAAATGCAAACTTTTTCAGTCTCATACTAGCCTATTAAAGGAATATATCGTTTCCATTGTCCCATCTAATTTAGCTACAGCTGCCAGCTTTAGCACTGAGAGTCAGATCCACTTCAATTACTACTTCAAATTAAGACAAATACAATTTGGGGGGACAGCTTATAATAATTTTCTCTTCATGTGTAGTAAGAAAAATTTGCTGTGTTTGAACCTGGCTGAGACTTTTACAGAAAAATGAGAAGAACCTCAATTAAAGCAAATCAAATGTTCTGAAGACATGTCAATTAAGAAAAAATTTTGTTGGAAACCTGCCCCCTTCTTGTCTTGCCTGGAGGATTGTTAGACAGCCAGACTCTTGACTCCTTTGCTAGTGGGTTGTAAAGAAGAGCTCCCAGGTTGGATTTCTGCCTTCTTCCCCCATATGCAGGCTGCTGGAATGTCTGAGCCAGAAGATCTACACCCACATCAGTGCCTGGACTGCCCTGCTCTGAAGCTGTCATGTCACCAGGCTGGTGCTTCTCCCAGCTTTTGTAGTGTTTGGGCACATGTTAAAAAGTAAAATAAAGATATGGGATTTCCATGGATGTTTCCATCAGTGAACCAAATTTTGAAGCACAGTTGCTTAAATTTCCTTTCTCCTCCTATTTTCTTTATAAGGAAACAGGTTAAGAGAGGTTCACAGTAAGATCAGGACACACTTGTGCAGAGGCAGGACCGGTCAGGAAAGCAAGCAACACTTCATCCTGTCCTGAGCCACTGGAAAAAGCAACTGCCCAGCCATCTGCTCATCAATACAGAGAATGGACTGTAGCTCTTCAGTTGTAGATTTGGCCATCCACAACCATTGCATCCAGTTTATTCCTTGTCTCATCTTCTTAACCAATAGCACAACCTGTCTCTGGCAGGTGGCCTGCAGTAGGGCAGAATGTGCAGTCAGGGGAGTCTTCCTGATAGACACCAGTAAGTCCATTTTTATCTACTGTATTCAATTAATAACTCCTGCATTTTGTTGCGTTCTTAATACAGAAATAGTGATTCAGGAAGGCCTATATGTGGAAGCTGGGAAGTAGTGCCTGTGAGGAAGCTTTCAGTATTACTCCTTCATGGCTGCTTCTGTTTGCATCTGGAAAAAACATGCCAGATGACAAAGGCCCTCTGTAAAGTCCTGGACTTAGTTCATGATCCCTTCTTAATGCAATGGTGCTTCTGAAGCTGGTGTTCTTCGCTCTCACTGGGGTCTCTCCCTTGCTCCTGACAGTTTGATATGCTCCTCCTCTCTGCACCTCTATTAATCTAAGCAATGTTACCGCAAATAACATGACTCTGACATGTTAAATTTTAAAAAAAGAGGAAACACTGAAGGCTTGACAGACAATTTTGCAGAATAATTTAAGTGTCTGGGGTGAGATAGGATGATAGTAGTTGACATCTGAAGTTGCTTCTTTGTGATTGTTCTGAATCAACTTAATAAACTCAACTATAAATTAGGAAGAAAAGAGTTATCTCAGTTTTATAACAAATCTTAACATTGTGACTATAATTGGAATTGGAAAAACAAGATGCTGAATGTAAGGGTGGCAGTAAGGTTTGATTATTCATATTCTGAAATAAATTTCTGCAATGACAAAAATATTGCTCTTTGGCAGCAGTTACAGTGAATGAAGAACAGTGAATCACCGAGATCCATTCCCAGAAAATTTAAACAAAGAGAATACAGGCAGAACTAGAGTTTGGATTTGGGGTTTTTTTTCACATGATGAGATCATAAATTCCCAGTCAGCACATCCTCTCTGAAAAATATATTTGTACTCAGAGGTTTGGCTAATTCATGGATAAAGTAAAGCAGTAAAAGGGTTTCCTTCCTTTTGTTCTTTAGAGCTGTAGTCTTAGCCAGGCTCTAAGTTGTATTAAACAACTTCGGTGTCAGCTGAGAGCATGAGAGAATGTTCCTAACATAGTACCCACAGTGCTGCACATTTCGGAAAACAAAAAGACCCAAAAGATCTCTCAAGGGAAGATGTTCCACTTCACATGCTAAGAAAAGGACGGGGTATGAGCGTGTGGCACATACACAAAATACAAATGGAAGCCTAATTTCCTCCTATGGCAGTAAGCAGGGCATGAGCATGGCACAAGAGCTGCCATGAAACAAAGCAACAAGAATCATGGGCCTTGATTATCTGACTGCTCATACTCAAATTAATGAGTACAAAATGCTGCCAGCTGAGAAAAAACCACAGAGATGACCTAGTCTGAATCCTTACACTGCTGTGAGCCAATGCAGGTTGCTTTGTGACCAGCTGTGTGACTGATCACTGCAGTATTTGGAGAAACTCAGCTGCTTCTCATTACATGGGGGTAAGATATGTTAAACAGACGAGATTTTTGAGCAGCTTTTCTTCCTTTGAGCTTCACTGATATGCTGGTGTTGATGTAGAGAAAACAATATAAAAAAATAAATTAAAAAAAACACACAGGAGTATTGCCTATGTTTATTTAATTTACTTATTCCTATAACTGCCTTAAAGAATCTCCTTCTTGATTCAGGATCCCTAACCTGAACGGCTCCTCACTCTTTCCAAGTCTCTTTGCACTAAATCTTGTTCTTATTAAAGAACAAGGTGATGTTTGCATGAAGTTGAACACTAACAAAAAGCTTCTTCAGATGAGGTCAAGCAACAGAGATAGAAAATTAGGGAAATTTTCATTATTTGGCTTTCTCCTGGCTTGTGCATCATAACATGTTGTATTTGCAAGTTAATGCCTTTCCTGTCTTTTCAATGTGAATATATGAAGGTCTATCTTCCTGGAGTTAAATGTAAAATCGATTAAGAGCTCAGAAGCTAGATATGCACCATAGTTAAGGAAGGAACTCAGTAAGACCATCGTAAGCCAGAAAATCTGTCTTATATTTGTCTCTGCTGATCAAACAAAAAATGTTCACTGACAGTCATAATTATCAACCCTTCTGTAGCAGTCAAAATATACATGTGAATGTGATGCACTGACCAAATTAAGGACTTCCCAAAGCAGAAAAGACAAGCTCTAGAGAACCTGAATTCTTCCCAGTTTGCTTCAGACATCAGCCTCATCACCTTGGTCTGCCTCTGTAATGAGTGGGAAAAAGAGAGAAGTTCCAGAGGGTAGTTACCACACCTCTGAGCAGGACCATCCTGCTTACTGCACAGTGACCAGAGAGAAACTACTTTTCTAACCCAAAGTACATTAGTCATGTACCCAAAGGATGAAACTGGGTCTAAGAAACTCAATTCTAGTAAGTTGTTGAGCACCTGCCCATTTGGAATTTTAAGGTTTCTCCTAGATTTGGTGTATGGATGAGAAACAACAGTAAAAAGAAAAGGTTATTTCATGTATGCTTATGCTGCTTGAAGAATCACTTAAATCCCACTGTTATCTTACATTCCTTCCAGAAGAATTGGTTTTTGCATGGAAATTGAATTTTGTAAGGAAATTTTTGTATGAAAGAAATTATCTTTAAATTCAAACTGAAAACAGCTTTTTGTCCTCGTTTAAAATGACAGAGAAACAATAAGCCTAATTTGTTTTGCACTACATCCTTCACATTACTATTCAGATTTTTGCTTCATCTTTTGGGTTTGGAAAGCTTGCAAAATAACTTGCGTGCCAATTAAGAGGGTAAGGCTGAAATGAGCTAGTAAAGATTTGACAGAGTGAGACGTGTTTTGGTCCATCTTGTTCAATTTATTTTAACATTTTAGAAATGCCCACAATTAAGAAATGGGGTACATCATACTAAGAGAAATGTTCGAAAATGTTAGTAGGCATCTGTGTATGATTGAAAGCATCATACTTCAGCACCACAGTTTTAAATTAACTATTTTATTTACAGAAAGTAAGAGAAGCTGCTTGAGTGAAACATTTTGAGTATCTGGCTTTATTCACCAGGATTATACTGGAATGGAGGAGATTCTCTGGAAGCTGGTTGAAGAGTGTATATTTCTAACAAAACCAAAAGAAGATGAACCGTTTATTTCAGTAGCAGTGAGAAATTTTAGTTTACAGTGAAGTCAGGAAGAGGGAAAGGGATGATAGGAAATCTGTATAATTCCAGTGAGTAAACTAACTACAGAAGGTGTATGCATGCAGGGAAAGATTGATCTGCCTTTTCTAGGTTTCATACCAGGAAAATTAAGGGGTTTGTGTAGCTCAGAGGAAAATCTCATTCATGCCTAAATAAATGAAAAAGAAAAGCACTATTTTAAGCCTCTCAACCCATGGAGAGTACCAAACACACAGAGATACACATACACAATCAGTGCAGTGTCTAAGGTTATACACAGCAAAGATTTTTACCTATTCTTAACTCCAGTATGTGATTTGTTGCTCATTCAATGAATCATGTGCTGAAGATTAAATTTGTTATGCATGAAGCTTAATGATAAGTGCTGCAACTTTGATGTTTCTTTGCTTCATAAAACTGAATAAAAAGACACAAAATTGTCTCTAAAATATAACAGTGATTGAAGTTAAAAATAGAATTTGGAATCATTTGATGTTATCTATCACAAGTTTAACTGCTGAACTTTGGGTTTCAACAAAGTGTAAGTCCAGACCTGCAACAGTTTTCTTTCATTAGCTTCTGCTGTCCCAGCACAATCTTATTGCTCTGTGCTCTAAAACTTTGGGTTATTTGATCGGGTTGAAATCTTGAATCTAATCTTGTTTAGTAGTTAGTGTTTATTAGCATTGGTAACTACATTTTTTAAAACCTCCACTAAACAATGAACTGTGAACTTCAAATAATGATGTTGTGAGAAAGAGGGAAGAGAAACAGGAAATTCTCCATTAAACAAACCTCTGCTCAAATTCTGTTCTTCAACGCTCCTTTAATTGTATGTAATTTAGAGAGCTGGTTAGCTGCTGCAATGAAAAGATTGCAGAATCACAGAATTGTTTAGTTTGGAAGTGGCATCTTGAGTTCACCTAATACAAACCCCC
Organism: Melanocharis versteri; assembly: GCA_013397845.1. Classification (NCBI taxonomy): domain Eukaryota; kingdom Metazoa; phylum Chordata; class Aves; order Passeriformes; family Melanocharitidae; genus Melanocharis; species Melanocharis versteri. The sequence goes on along the minus strand of VZTG01008967.1, from coordinate 1,024,508 downwards.
AGCTTGAGCAGCCACCTAAGACAGGTTGTCCATTTGGGATTTTAGTATCTCCTCAAAGGAAGACTCCACAACCTCTCTGAGCAACCTGTCAAACCAATGTTTGACCATCCTCACAGAAGAAGTATTTCCTTGTGTTCACATGGGATTAATGTGTTTTAATTTGTGCTCATTGCCTCTTGTCCTGTCCCAGGGTACCACTGGGAAGAGTCTGTCTCCATCTTCTTCATTTCTGCCCATCAGGTATTTGTACACATCGATGAGACCACACCTAAACCTTCTCCAGGGTGAACAGTCCCCGGTCTCCCAACCTTTTGTCATATGAAAAATGCCCGAGTCCTTTATTCATCTTTGTGGCCATGTGCCTTGCTCTCCATGGACTGGGAAGCCAAGAATGGGATGCAGTACTCCAGATCAGCCTTGGCTTTCCTAACCCTATCTCTGCAAGATCAGATAACAACTCTGTGCTCCTCCTGGATCGCCCACCCCTACTTCCACATCTTGTACACCTATTTTCACTCTCTGAGTTCAGTTAGGATGTCCTTGCTCATGCATGCTGACTTCCTTCTTCTCGTGCTTGATTTGCTACTTATCAGGATGGACCATGCCAAGCACTGGAACATGCTGCCCAGGGAAGTGGTGGAGTAACCATCCCTGAAGGTGGTTAAAAGACCTGTAGGTTTGGCTCTTAAGGACATGGTTTAATAGTAGACTTGGCAGTCATGAGTTAATGGTGGCACTTGATCTTGCAGGTCTTTTCCAATCTAAAGGATTCTGTGATTCCATAATTTACAAATATATCAAGCTTTGCAAGTTACAGACTTAGTTCTTGACCCGCATCTCAAATAGGGTCCAAGTTTTCAGTCTGTTATTCCCCATGAGCTTTTTCCTTGCACAGAACTTTCTCAAACACCTATTTTTCCAAGTGAGTGGTTTCCCATATTGGTAGTGAGGCCGTTGTTTGTGTGAGTAGCTTCCCTGAGCTCGTCACACAAGCTGTCTGTTGCCTGCTTTAGTTGGAAGAGTTTGAGACAAGCCGGAGACAAGAGAGACTGTTTGGCACTATACACATAATTGCTACTGCTGTAGTGCCACGTGCGTTTGAAGTGCTATAAATTGGCAGAGATAATAACATGAAGTGATAATGAAGAACTTGGTGAACATTCGCCAAGTCACAGCACATCTCCAACACAGCTGAGTGGATTTTAGAGGCTGCATTCAGATGAGAATATCAACAAATCCCGAGTGCCTTCTATATACGTTCTAATTCACTCAACCAGAATAGAGCTCTCATGTGTAATAGTGATGTACCTATTTTAAAGACTATAAATAGAACAGAAGATAGTGCAGACTTTACTTTATTGCACTCAACCAAAGATATATGAAAGATAAAACACTTGGAAAATAATTGATGAAGAATGAAGCTGATTTTGGTCTCAGAGAGTAAAACTGAGTGAGGCTGGTGAAAGCTGTCATGCCTTTCATGATAGCAGAACAATTAAAATGGGCTTTGAGGATATTGCATCCAAGTCTGCTAAAAATCCTAGACAAATACACTGAGAAATGAGCCGATTTTGCACTCATTTGCAAGTTTTACTTTATCATTGGTCTAATAATATTTGAGTAAACACAGACTTTATCATGAGACTGTGCCATTAAGTCTACAAGTATATGAGCAAATGAGCCAGAAAAGTAATTAATTTTCTCCTGAAAAACAAATTATGAGAAAACACTTTTAGAGACCAGCCATTTGCAAAAGCAGAGCTCTTATTATGTGGGAATAAAAATGTTTCCAGAGTCAGTAATTGATAGCAGTGTGGCTTTTTTACTCCATTTGATTGTTCATAGTGTACCAAAAAATTTATCCTATTTATCTGAAATTTTCTAGGCCTTAAGCAAGTGTTCATGAAAGTTTCAGCTGTCACTTATTGTCTCAAAAGTTACCTACTGCAGTGATCTTCCTTGGAAAAAGCTCATCCAGCCCTTTTCTACAGGATCTGAGGAAGCATCGTTGTTCCTGGGTTAGAGAGCAGAGCTGGGACATGACTCTGCTGAGCTGAGGGAGGGAACTGATTGCAGCCAGTACTCAAAGGTGTCGTGGTGCTGACATGAAGATGGCAATGCCTACAGATGGAGAAAAACTCATGTACACTGAAAGGATGAATGACATAAGTGACGTAGGTCAGCAAGAGAAATACTAACTGGATATTAGCAAAATGTCTCTTCAAGACTAAATGAGTGGCTGGAATATGCTTCCCTGAGAGGCTGTGGAATTTTCATCCTTGGGGATTTTCAAAACTGCCCTGGATAAGGCCCCAGGCAACCTGACATAATTTGAAATTAGCCCTGCTTTGAGCAGGAGGTTGGACTTGCTGATATTTGAAGAGCTTTTCCATCCAAAATTATTCTGTGGGTCTATTTTAATGTTCAGTGGACACTACTTAATCACAGGGTAAAAAATCTCACATGACTGTGTGCTGTATGCAAACCTGGGCTCTAATCTCTTTAGTCTCAGCCTAATAAGAATAGAAAACAGTAAGAACTCTCTCACATAGTAGACGACCACCTACATTTAATCACATGTTTTCTCTCATGGTTTTTCTACCATATCACCATGATGAAAGACAAGTAAAATACCGTATTTTCATAGAATGGTTAGGGTTAGGAGGGACCTTAATGATCATCTGCTTCCTATGGGCAGGGACACCTTCCACTAGAACAGGCTGCCCAAAGCCCCATCCAATCTGGCCATGAACGCTTCCATGAACGGGCCATCCTCAGCTTCCCTGGGCAACTTCTTCCAGTGCCTCTGAGTGAAGAATTTCTTCCTAATATCAAATCTAAGCCTGCCCTTTTTCACCATCTACAGTTATTAGCATAACCCACATCCCAAATGACCTCTTCCTCTCATAGCATTCACAAAATCAGAGGCAGAAATCAAGAAGCTTCTTTTAGGTGGAGCAAAAACATTGGTTGATTAGAACCAGGTGAAGGAGTGAAAGAAAAGGTACTCTAAAACAAACCATCTCAAATGATCAGGACTCACAAAGAACTTAAACATTTCAAAACAGCATTGATCAATAACTGTAGTTCGTGCGTGCGAAGCTATAGCAATGAAGTTTATTTCATCAGCTGAGAGCAAAGTGCATAGTAAAACAGCAAACAGTTATTTATTTTGCATTTTGCTTTTTCGTGTTTAGTTCATTACCATTTGCTGCCTTCCCATGGCATGGTCATGTATCTTGTGATGAACTGAGCCAAATGCTGTGGCAGTGCATATTGGAATGACCATAAAATCACAGAGTGGCCTGAGTGGGAAGGGTCCTACCTCAAAGTTCATCCAGTCCCAACTCCCCTGGACCAGGATGCCTTTCATTAGACCAGGTTGCTCAGAACTTCACCAGACCCGGTCTTGAACACTTTCAGGGTAGGACCATCCACAACTTTTCCGGGAAACCTGTTCCAGGGCCTCAGCACTCTCACAGTAAAGAATTTTTTCATAATATCTAATCTAAACTTGTCCTCAGTTTAAAGGCATTCCCCCTTGTCCTGTCCCTACATGCTCTCTTTCTTGTAGGTTCTCTTCAGGTACTGGAAGGCCCCAGTTTGGTCACCCCAAAGCCTTCTCTTTTCCAGGCTGAACAATCCCAACTCTCTCAGCATTTCCTCACAGAAGAGGAGCGCTGTCCCTCTGATCGTCTTGGTTTCCTCCACTGGCCTGGCTCCAGCAGGTCCATGTCCTTCCTGTGCTGGGAACCCAGAACTGGATGCAGCACCGCAGGTGGGGTCTCAGCAGAGCAGAGCAGAGGGACAGAATCCCCTCCCTCCCCTGCTGCCCACCCCGCTTTGGATGCCGCCCAGGACAGCTTTGGCTTTCTGGGCTGTGAGTGCCCATGGCCAGCTCGTGTCCAGATGACGAACAGCTCTTTCCCATATCAAAGAGGATTTGTGGTCTTCTCAACCTCCCAGAGGGAGAAAATTTTCTTCTATGTGAGGATGAATACTAAACCGTCTCTAATTAATAATCCTTGCCTGGATGGGAGCTAATGGTGAATATTTACTATGCTGATGAGTCTGTGACATGTCTCTTACTATCTTCGTTGAAACAAATTCTAGTCATCTTTCAACTTAATTTCAAGCTATTTTTTATTTAGGCATTTTTCTTACCTGTTTGGTTACTTCAGCACTAAATAGAATTTGAGAAGGTATAAGCATGGACAACCTAATTCTTTATAGAAGACATTCCCTGTTCTCAAAAGTTTTCTTAGGGAATGTTGAAAGACATTTTCATATCTTTATAGAGAAATATAGGAAGAATAAAGGACGTAATTGCCCTTTGTTCTTAACAACCTTTTTAGAAATTTGTCTTTCTGAGTTTGGAAATAGGCATATATCCATTTCTTTCCAACAATAGACTTCTATCATATACTTTGCAAGCACAAATCTCAAATTCCAATAGCTTATGTTTATCCATTGTCCAAAAGAACCAAGAAATCTATAGAAATGTGAGCAAAACAGACATTATGAAGGAATATTTCCAACCTTCCTTCAAAATACTTGCATATTTGTATTTATGAAGCTTAAAAAAAATAAATCTTGAGGCTTTGTCTCTTGAGGCTTGTCCTTGGCTGGCAGAACACACAAACTTAAACAAAAACATTAATTTGGTTGGCTTGGACACCGCATTTTATGAAAAATGTAATTCAAAGGTAAGTATTTGCTACTCGCAGTCACAGTGGGTGTAATAGTTTTCAGCACACCTTCTCAGCACGGGCAAGTTTGTAATGATTTCATGTTTCAGTGATCAAAGTTGCTATTTTTGGCACCTATATTATAACCTATACTTGTACCAGTCTATATTTTATTCTACCATACCCATACCAGAGAGCTCTGGACTGTTATTTTTCTTCTCTGACTAACTGTTCTTTGGCAAATGCCAAATTATTCAAGCCTTTAAGTGACTTGTTCTTTTACAATGCAGCAAGTCTTGGGTAAACCTGTTGCTGCTTTACAGCAGGTGAGGAGTATTCTATAACATAGTTACACAAATTGGACTGGTGAAAAACAAGCAAGGTAACCACATGAGAAACGGCATCTACATCTACACTGGGAAAATCTACAGTTACTTGTGGGGGGCTTATGTCATTGAAAAAATTACCATGTCCCTTTAATGGTACCAGGGGAAAACTGGAAAAGGATCCTTCTTTAATTTTGTAGTTACGAGACACCAAGGATCAATCATTTGTCATATTCAGTGGAAAGCAGAAGTGTTATCTGAATGTATGAACTGTGCATACCTTGCTTTAACAGATTACCTCAAGATTATTAAGTTAGGTTTGGGCTTAATGATGAAATTTTTCTGATGTGTTTCTAATCTTTAAGTCATATATAAAATATCCATCATTATGTCCTTTTCCCCAGGTAATTCATACGAAACAAGATATATGAATACTGGGTGCCTCAACTGGAAGGATTTCCATGAAAAATTACCCTGTTGACTAAAAAGAAGGAACGGAAGGGGGGAAAATTATCTTAATAATTAATCTGTAACTGCTTTTATGAAGACAAAGAGTTACAAATAATAAATACAAATATGATATAAATACAAGAATTACATATTATTAAAACAAATATACAAACATAAATGTGGAAACAGATATAACTTATTCAAAAAGTGCTTTGTTTAAATGTGTTTCCATTGAGGACTATGTTCAATAATAGTTTATCTTCCAGTGGGAAGATAATCAAAAATTCAATTCCCTGTTTGCCATGGGCTTCATTATTTTATCTTAATTTGGAGAAAGATTATTCTAATGCATTAAAACTTTTCTTCAACCCAGAGAAAGCAGAGGTTTGGTCTGTAATTAGAACAGTTTTCCTATAACTGGATAATGACTCTACTTAAGAAACAAACAAGAACTATTACTTCAAGTCATTTACTCTTTCATTTTGAGAAGGATTAAAATTTTGTCTTTAGGGTAAGCTAGTAATGTATTATTGGTATTCAATATCAATTGATTAATATTCATTATAAGTCCCAATGTTACAATTCATTCAGAAGATATTTTTCAGCTACCTGGTTAACATAAAAATCCCAGACAAACTCTGAGTTTACTTCAAAAACCAATCAACCCTTTTCTATGTCATTTACCTTTGAGCTGATAAGAAGCTTACAAAAGTATAATTACAGTGTTTGCTCAAAAACTAATCTCTACTGGTCTGATTTGCCACCAGCCCCTCCCCAACCTCCAGCAACATTTTCAAAGATTCCTTTCTGCCATGGCCAATATTTCACTTGTCTATTTCAATTCTTAGACCAATATATCAAAAGTTCTTGTTTCTCAACATACTGAAATAGAAAAAAAGATAAAGGTAATATTTCATCTCTTATGTAAAGACAGAATACAGTATTTGTGTGAGGGAGAGAGGCATAGGACTAGATTGTTTGTGACCACGACAAACCAAATTGTCTGAGCTGGTACACGAAGTCCTGTTAGTCCTTAATGCAGGGTAGAAGGAAAACAATACCATTTGTTACCCAGCTGCAGAGCAAGACCTGGAGAATCTCCTGTTGCATTCAGCAGCTCAGACATTGGTAGCTGCAGGATCTGCTTAGTGGAGTGTCTATCACCTCCAGAGACCTTCTCCTGTTTGCCATGCCCAAGCTCTTCTCTAGGTCATAGACACACAGTTTCACAGGCATGAACTTCTTTACCCTCCAGAAAATGTCATGGAATTGTCTTAATCACACTGTGGTCTGATCCAGACAGAGGAACGCCACCCATGAGGGTTTGACCCAACTGGATCAGCTGTGCAGGGAAGACACCATTACCCATGAGAAAGGGTGTAAGATTGGCATAATGACGTGTGTCAGGTGTGATAGAATTTAGAGGGGGTGGAAAAATCTGCTGTTATACTGAACGTGTCCATGCACGTGTTCCTTCAAGCCGTGCCTAAACAGCTTATGCCGTAACTACACCAATATGCACAACACTTCTGGCAGGGTCAGCAGAATTACCACAGACAAATATCAGTACAAATGAAAAAAAATAACTCTGGCTCTGAGTGCCAGAGCAGAACATCAGAGAGGATATACTGAGCTTCACAACATCTGTGTCTTGGTTTGGTAATTCTACCTTCAACATCTAGATAAAACCAACCTGTCCTCCATCCACAGGTCATGAAAGATCGCAGAACCATAGAATAAAAGGGTAGAAGGATCTCAAGGATCATCTGCTCCAACCTTTCACAGCAAATCATGACCTAGTTAAGATGGCCCAGACAAATCTGAAGTGTCCTACGCAGGAAGGCTGCCTAGTGCAGACATTAGCCGTACTTCTGAATACCTCCAGTTTGGTTTTGGTGTTGTTGGGGATATTTTTGGTTTTGTTGAGGTTTTTTGGTTGTTTGGGTTGTTGTGGGGTTGGGTGGTTTTTTTGGGGTTTTTTTTGGGTTTTTGGTTTGGTTCTTGTGTTTGGGTTCAAAATACTTTGTTCTAGAGGTACAGTCACTTCTGGAAGCCTTGTAGCTCTGTCTGTAGGGATTGCACTTCCTGTGTTTACCTGAGAGGCAAGGCACAGGAAACCAATGATTCGCTAGCAAACCTGACAGCCCCTGGAAAAAACCCATCTGTTGTCATGCCAGCCTGAATTCCCAGAGATGCCCGAGGCCCTGAGAGTCCCAAGGCAGTGAATGAGCGGAGGTCGGTTGAACCCTGTAGGAAAGCTTTGTTTGATCTCTATTTTAAATCATTAGCAATTACAGATGCACCAAAGCTTGCCTGGGAGGTGACAAAGGACCCCCAGTCCTCACTCACAAGCACGAAAAACTGGAGTATATCAGCCGAAAAACATGCTTGGAGTGAAAATCATGTTCCACCACATGTTAGCATTCATCTGGATGTGAACAAGATTTCACATTTATTTCTGGATGGTTCTGATGGGTCTTTTGTCTAGACCGAACATCGACCTTGAAACGTACTCATAATTTTCCAAAGAAAGGGAATAATCATTGGATTTGAAAGCAAGTTCACAGCAGTCACTCTTTACTCTGCTTTCACGCTCTGCCCAAAAAATTGACTAAGGACATTCATACCTCAGTGCTAGAGTTGCATCAGAACCATTTCTACTGACATGTAATCATATGATTTTAGGCACCAGGAGTGCTCTTTAGTCCCAGACAAGAATTTAACTTATCATTTAACCAGACTTTTCAATTGCTTTTTTTTTTATTTATTTTTTTTTTATACAGAGCAGAAGCAAACTAAATCTATACTTTACTCAAGTGGTAACTGAAGGGAAAAATTAACATTTTTCAGAGTCTGGTGAGGTTGCCCAGAGCAACTGTGGCTGCCCCGTCCTTGGAAGTGTTCAAGGCCAGGTTGGATGGGGCTTTGAGCAACCTGGTCTAGTGCAAGGTGTCCCTGCCCGCAACAGGGGGGTTGGAAATAGATGGTTTTTAAGACCCTTTCCAAGCAAAGCCATTCTATGATGATGATTTTACCTCTGCTCAATGCTACCATTAAAATAATGCTTCACTTAAAATAACAGCAGTGTCAAAAAAGAAAAAAAATCTTAAATGTAACTACACATTTAAAACTTTGCTTCTGCAATTGCTCCAGGCTCAGTAATGCACAATACTTGCAGGAATTTGAATATATTTGAAACCTTCTGGTTTTTCAACCTTTTTATGTGTTTGCGCGTTACAAAATTCTGCCTCTCTAGAGGTGAGCAGACGCCATGTGCCGCCTACTTTACCATTTTGTTTCAGAGGTCTGACTTATTGAGAAGTAAGCTTAATGCAAATAAAATGACTTTCCCCTCCTGACATTTGGCAGTCACACAGAAAAGCAACAGAAGAGCAGAGTATGAGAGAAAGTCACTTCTCAGAACTGTGTTCAGAAAGAATCGCAAGCACTAAATTCAAAATGAGCCATCTGTGACAACTCCTAAGCAGTGCCTCATTTCAGTAAGTGCAAGCCTGGGAATGAAAGTGAAACTGTACGTAACTGTCAATTAAAATAATCTAATATAGACTTTTCTGCCTCTGGAGGGAGGGTGTGCACAGATTTTCTGGAAGCCCTCTCTTTTTCATTTTCTTGGCATAAATTTTATAGTTCGAGAGAACTGAATCACATTTGTAGCCAACATATATTGCACACCTCATGGGAGGAAAGGTTCTGGAAGAGGCACTATCACTGTGGATCACCTCTCAGTCATCCATGTTGTAGCAGTTTTGGTTCGAAACCAGGCAAAAAACTTGTATATCTGGTATAAGATAATGTAACTTCACATCCAAATTCATTCTAAAACAATTTCTAAGAAAAGAGTGGTTTCACATCAGAAATAAAGTGTTTACCATTCCCCATTTGGGAAAATTAAAAAAACTGTATCTTATACAGTTGCATTTAGAAATGAAATCCAGAGAGTTTCTGTCAGTTCACTCAGACCACAAAAAAACAGAGCAATGGCAGCTTAGCCAAGGTAAGTAGAAACACATGGAAATTCCTGCTTGCCCAAGCACTATATATGTATATATATATTGTGCATTGACTGGCTACACCTTTGGACTTACAGGATTTAAATCACATCAAAATTTGGTCCTCAGAGTGTTCAGCAGGCAGTTCTGGGAAAGGGTCCAGAAGAACCCAGTCAGTCACCATGAAGACTGTGTCATTTTATAAGATATAAGTTGCTGACTGAAAAAATTTGTATTGCTAGGCAGTAAAATTGCAGTTACAGTCCTTATTGAATTTGGGCCTATGGTGTAAGCTGTAAAAAATACTCAGCTAATAGAACATTGTGTATATTTATTGAATCTGGAAAATACCCCTGAGACAGCAGCTCTCAATGCTGCCAGGATACTTTCCATAAGCACTGAACTAGAGGTGTATGTGTGTAAATACCAAGTCTGTTTCAAGGCTTTCCATTTTATTGGTACTACCTTGTAAGCCATTTTGTCACCTGAATGAGAATATGGTTATTTAAGAATGTAAAAACCTTAAAGGTATTTAAAATATTGTTTTATCAACATTCGGGTTTAATTCATGTTTAAAATAAGACAGTAATATGGCAGTAGCTCAAGCTCTCCTTGTCTTCATGTCCCAGTTTCAGCTGGGATAGAATCAGTTTTCTTCTTACTAGAGTGGCACTGTGTTTTGGATTCAGTGTGAGAATAATGTTGATGTTTTGGCTGTTGCTCGGTTGTGCTCACCCTAAGTCCAAGAATCATCAGTGGCTCATGCTCTGCCAGCGAGGAGCTGCACCAAGAGCTGGGCAGGAGCGCGGCTGGGACAGCTGTTCTGAACTGTCCAGAGGGATATTCCACACCATCAAGTATAATGCTCATATAAACTGGGGGATTTGGATGGGAGGGGCTGATTGCCGCTGGGGGCCAGGCTTGGCATCATTCAGGGGTCACTGAGCACTGGCATTGTGCATCACTTGTTCTTCTAGGGTTTTCTTCCTTTCTCTCCTTTTCATTGCAATTATTGCTGTTTTTATCGTTAGTACTATTATTTTACTTTCCTTTTCTCAATTACTAAAATGTTCTTATCACAACCCACAAGTTTTTACTTTTTTCTGGTTCTCCTCCCCAACCCACTGGGGGAAAGAGGAGTGAGCGAGCATCTGCAGGGAACTTAGTTGTCGCTGGGGTTAAAGCATGACAGTTAAATATTCAGAGTCCCACCACAATCGAAGCCTGTTTGCAGGACTGGACCACAGCAGTGAGGATGCCTTTCTGTGCATGCCTTTTGGGCAAGTCAGGGACTTAGCAGGATCTCCTTAATGAGAGCCACCCCAAGGCACAGCTGTGACTACATCATCTGCCCTGAGACCTCAACTGTAACTCTTTCTTCCAGGTATTCCTTTCAAGATGAAGAAGACATGTTCATGGTGGTTGATCTCTTACTCGGAGGTGACCTGCGTTACCATTTGCAGCAGAATGTCCACTTTAATGAAGGAACTGTTAAACTGTACATTTGTGAGCTGGCGCTTTCCTTGGATTATTTGCAGAGATACCACATCATTCACAGGTGAGTGAATTTCATTTGAGGAATGGTCTGCTTGCTTTTGGCAGAGCAGAGGAATTTTATCATAAATCTGATTTTATAGTTCTGTTTATTCAAAACCTCTGAAAAGTTCTCGTTGCTACTCAAGGGTGGAATTTGGCTCTGAAAGGTTTTCTTTTTAAGTGCATTCTTTCTATCCATAGCCACTCAGTAGCCTTGTATCCTCATACTGCCCTTTTCTCCTTCTGATCTCATACTATGATGTACATTTTTCACTACGATCTTTAAATACTAAATACAACCCATAACAGCACCCTGATTGCTTTTAATTTATTTTTAATTCTCCAGTGTCCCAATGTTACTGAACACAAAAACGCTGTAATCCAGTACAAGAGCTTCCCACAACAACATCAGGGAATGGTTATAGAACCTAAAGCTGAGAATAATTTGTTTACTTGCAGTGTCTGCATGAAGGTCAGGCGGAAGAGAGGCGGGGAAGTAGGAATAATAGTACAAATCAGTTAGAACTATGATAGATGCTGCATCCTTTTTGCACTTTTTATATTACAGCAATCTGTTAGGTTTTCTGCCATACAAAAGCAGAGACAGTGTTCATTTCAAAAAAGGTGTCAGGAATCAGGGTCTGTTTTCCTTAAACATTGTGGCATTTAACTGAAGCAGCAGGGATGTCTTCTATTTATATGTTAACACAGCAACTATGAAATTATAAAATTATGGGCTTGAACCTTTATTTTACTCTTTTTTAGGCCAAATTCAGGGTTATATTTTCTGTTTTAGAGTGGTATGAATGCAAAAATAAAGCTTTGTATATACGAAATCTGGATGTGACTTTCAGAGACCAAACTAAACTAAGTTGTGCCGTAGATCTTCCAAAGTCCAGTATAAACAAATTCCTTCAAATACATCAATGGAGAGTTTTCATCCCATCCACTTGCCAGAGCTGCCTCATGATTGTGCAATCGAGATACAATGAAAAGTATGGTCTGACTTTCAGAGGAGGAATGGTCAGCATGAAATCTATCTGAGCAGAGATGCAGTGGTAGGTGGGTATTTTGTGTTACTGAAACTGTGCAAGACAAATTCCAGTAAGCATCACAACACTTGTTTTGCTTGCAATTGAAACTCCAAATACAATAAAACTTGCAAATATTGCAAGAAAATTCTTCAGTAACCTGTTACTACTTTTGTACATTTCCATGTATTTTACATAAATTTTCTTTTCTCAGTGAGTATTTTAAAAGTGGAGCTCAGAATTACAGCTGACCTTTGTTTCTAATGCCTTATGGAATGTTCTTGGTGAAAAACAAATTTATGAGATCTTTTATGCAAATAGGCTGGCAAAATATTCATGAGACAATCCAGTTTGTAGTCAAAACTTGTATTTTGCCAGAAGTCTGTAGCTTAAAAATGTGTCACAGAAAAGCCTGAGAAAGGTGATAGATGTCTTGAAAGAATGAAGGACGGGATTGAAGTCATTGTGGTTGTTCATAGGCTTTTGTGACAGGGTCTGCCTTGTCATGGTCGCACTATAAAACTGGGCTTGACACTTTGATCTCTTCTGTATTACTTAATCATGACAAGTAAACATTTGACTTGTTTTTTTCTTTGAGTCATAGTGGTTCAACCCTTGCTGATTTGCACTGAGGTGGGGGAAGGCATGGCCATCCAGAGCTGGTTGTTGACTCCACTTGGCAGCAAGTTCTGGGGTTTGGATTTTGCTTTCACTCTACACCAAAAGTTTTGACGGAAAGAGATGAGACAAAGTAGCGCTCTCTCAGCCTGCCGTGAGTGCCACTGGCTGGTTAGCTAGGGTTGCTGTCTAGGGATCTGGTTCAGGACTCTATTGTGTTATAGTAGAGCTGTTTATTTTGAAGCTGGCAGACCTGAGATCTGAGTGTGTCTGTCCCGCTTCACGGCTTACTGCCCAAATCACCCAACTGTGGCACGAGGAGTCTTTTGCCTCTCATCTTCTCACCAGTTACTGCAAAATCCCAAATGATCCACACGCCAGTGAACATGTTATTTAGCCAGGTGAGTCCCAGAACATTCTGCCTTCTATCTCACCACCACCTGGAGCAGCAGTCTGTGGGATGGGTATTCAGCTGCCTTAAATCTCTGTAGCATGTCTGGCATCAAGGGCGCAGTGCTGACTTAAATTGGTTCAGGAGCAGAGCCAGCAGTGGTGCACAGTGAGGACACATCTAGTCATTCCTTTATCATTGCAAACACACCATCTTGTTTGGAGATGAAATCAGTGATCTGCCTGATGTTTATACTTCGTGGCAGCAGAACTCAGCAATATCATTCTTAACAAGTGCTTCCAGTCAGCATTCACGCGCTAACCTACAAAACTATATTAGATCTTTCATTTTAAAATGAATGTGTTGGCAGCAAAAAGGAAAACAATAATGTTAGTAAGTCAGAGAATCCTTGAGAGAGCCTGCTACTAAATGTTGTCTCAGCTACAAAGAAAGAATAGTCGAACGATTTATCAGACTGGGTAGCTGGATTTTCAAACTGCAGTGTCATAAACAGCTGAATATATGGGGTGTGAATTAGGAGCTTAACTCCTCCAAATATACAGTTGTGTATGAAATGTATTCAGGTTTCCATTACTATTGCATCCAGCAACATGACAGAATGGGTTTTTCTAGGTTAGACTGTGGCCCCAGGAGTTTGCTGCAAAAGAAAATGATTCTGAAGGTGACAGGAATTACCAGGCACGTATGAATGGATACAGAATTATAGAGATCAGTACTATGCCAGTCCCCCTTGGAGATGCCTTCCAATGCCTCTGTGTTTGTTGATGTGGTTAGTGGTGTGTACTTTGAACATGGCAATCATTTCAGCAATAGGACTATTGCTACCGCAGGGACAAATTTAGCCATAAATAGAGTAAAACCCACTACTGTTCTGGTGTATTTATGAAACGTACAATTTTTATTAATCACATCCATGTGTATAAAATCCAAATTTGTCATGCATAATTCTGCAATAGTGGATTTATTTATTATGGCACAGTAATGAAAGCTGCACTGTCTCACAGCTCTATTGTAAATGCGTGCATTTGCATGGATGCTCACCCAGAATTACAAAAACTTTAAAAAGAAAAGATCTAAGTTTCAGGCTATTACTTGAAGACTATTCTGGGTAAATTTTTCACTTGATTTATACAACAGCTAACTTAATATTGAGATTGTTGGTCACAGGTTAGAGTTACACCCAAAAACCTTATTTTCTCACAGCCTTGCTGTAATTATATTTTATCTACATTTCTTACATTAAAAAATAATTATTTTAAAGCTGGACAGGTGGTGTTTCTTATAGACCCTTGGATCACAGTACATGCTGAAAGGCTTCTTACAATATACATCATCTCAAACATTCTCAAATCCTGGATCAAATCCGGAATTCTGCCATTTCAAGATGGTATGACTAAACACATTCCTTCCAGAACTGGTTGCATAATGCCAGTGAATAATGTATTGGACAAAAGTTTTCTCATCAAAGGCTGAATAAACTTATTTCAGCCATGAGTAACTCAACCTCCTCCTTTCACAAATGTTGCTGTTCATACATTTCAATAAAACCACCTGCCTCCTCACCAAAGTAGGCTGCCCATTTCCATTCAGCGAGTTCTTCCAGCAGTGGCTCCAGTGCTGTCTCTTCCAGGATGCTCTTGCAGCTACAGCCTTGGCTCGGAGCAGTGCGGGCCCTGCAATGCTGTGGCTGCTCCCCTGGTAACATGCTCATGCTGAAAAAATCACATTTTCCCTTTCTAAGGGGCAAGTGTTAACTGCATTGCCCTCACAACGTTTCATCATCGTCTGGCTCCATTGGTTTTCATCTGCTTAGAGAGGAGGCAGGATGCGGCAGATGTCTGGAATGGAAATTGCAGTAACCTTCCAGCACAATTTTAGGATACTCGACTAGCTGTTTGATCTGCTTGCCCAGGACAGTTTTATTTTAGTGGGGTTTATTTAATGCAAAACTATTCATGTGTGTATGTGTATATATAAAAGCATACATAAAAATTTTTGTTGAGCTCAATATGACTGGAATCAGCCTGGCTTGGCGCATTTGTGCTGTGTGGCTACTGTGATCACCAGCCTGTTTTCCATTCCTCCGAATTCTGCTTCCAGTGGAGAATAGCACCAGGAGTTATTCCAGTTCTGAGTAACCCAATAGCAGTGCAGGGTGGGCAAAAGCTAATAGAAAATGGCAAATTGAGCATTGCATTTTCCTCTGCCAGATGATCCACTGCAGGGTAAGGGTGTCTTGCTGGTACCAGCTAGACAGGAGGTACTCTGTGTTCAGAACTGGACCTGTTTGTTCATTATCATTGAGTCTTTCAAGGTGTTCAGCAGTCTGGTGAAATAAGATACTACATCTAAATGATGAGACATTATTTTAAAATGGGCCTTCCCTGTCTCGCTTGTGACAACATACAGCAAAAGAACAGATTCTACTTAGAGGGATGCCCTTCATAACATTTTCCACTTAGTATGTAAGCAGTAAATAGGTTTGAAAATTACTTAGAAATGGAAAATTTGCCCCTAGTTTTTCACAGGTGTCACAGGCAGAATAGTGCCAACCTGAGATTTAGCTGGACATACTAAATAAAACACAGTTCCTTACAGATTTCTGCTCATACTAATAGACTTTTACTTTCTAGCTAGTGTGTGTAGATGAAGAAAAAATGTAATAGGGTCTGAAGTAGATGAACTAGGGAAAAATAACCATAATACAACTACTATTCATGAGCACTATCAAAGATGATAGCAGATCAAGAGGTTCGTCCATTGAATTTTCTTAGTTTGCGTGCCCATGTCTCTTCCACGGCATTGTATTGTGTTCTTTAAACAAGTGCTAGCCCACATTATTCTGAGGAAAAATTACAGGAACTGAGCAATGAGCTACATAAGAAAAGTAAATCAAAAAACATATCAAAACCAGTCAAAAAAGAAGCACCATGCAAACCATAAAGCCCTGAACACCTGCTGAATGCTTATGAGCCAGCAAAGATGAAAAAAGAAAGTGATTCACAAATTCTAGGCACAAAGGGTATTTAAATTTCAGTCATGCACTTAACAAAGAATTAGATTTCACAAGACACAAATACACAGAGAACAAGCCTTTCAACTTCCAAACTGAGTCCTCTCCCTACAAGAACAAATTAATTTTACTTCTGTTTAGCTACAGAAAAAGTTATTTGATATACCAGATGACATTCTGCTAATAAATGAAGCAAGTTTGGAAATATACTGAGATTTCCATATACAGAGACTAAAGTATTAATGAAGTAAAGCAGACTATATTGGGAAAGAGACACAGGGAACACTTTGAGCTGCATGAAGCCCATCGTGTGCTCCAGTTCCTGCCACTGGCACAGATACAATCTTTTACTGTGGGCCTGATGTGCTCCCCCTTCCTCACTGAGGTGAAATACCAGAAGACGCCCATCACACCCGCACTCCTTCAATACCCTATGGCTGAGACACCCTCACTGAAGCCAGCAGGGAATTGCTTGTTTCCTTACAGTTTTCAAGCAAGTAGATGAAGTCACCTTTTGGCCCTTTCTTTCATCATCCTTCTCTCATTATCGTAACAGTGTAGGGATGTGCTTACGTGAAATATTTTGTTTAGCCAAGGGAAACTCATCTCACAAGCCCTAGATTATTCAAAATTTACATGTCTGGTCAGTGTTGGGAGATGGAACATCTGACCTATAGACTGAGCTTGGCTGACCACCTTGCATTAGGTAACAAACCTAGTGGCTAAAGATAACCTGAATCAAGGCCATCTTAAATGTGTGTTAGTGGCATACACGGCACAATAGTTGGTTTTCTTATTGATTGCTTCTCTGTTTAAAATCAGACACCCAGAGAAGTGTAGATATGATCTAGACATGTATAAGTCCACAATGCCCTAGTGATAGCATTGCGATTTTAGAGATTTCTCATGGTTTTTTTGTTGGTTGCAGCTAAATGACAATGAAGTGGGGGAGGATTCAGGGAAACCTTTGAATCAATGTGTAAAAGTTATGATTTAGATAATATCGTTTGAAATTCTTTCTAGAAGAATTAGTAACTCTTTCTTCTAGCTGCATGTTTTAGACTCCTTTATGTCTAGATCATGTCTGTGCTTGTCTGGGTGTCTGTTTTTAAACAGAGAAGCAATCAATAAGAAAACCAACTATTGTGCTGTGTACACCACAAACACTCACATTGTTTCCACCCTCATGTAAATCAGCTGCCATCACCTGTCTGTGTTCCTGCTTTTCCCTTCCTGGTTTTCTTTAACAATCCCTTTACATCAACCTACTCTTTCAGGAAAATAAGTCTTTAGGGCACATGATATGTATTAAAACGCTACATATCCCTCATCTCCACAATTTAGCATCCTATTGATGGACAATACATTTAAATGCTTTGTTTCCCTCCTTCCCCCACTCCTCAGTATTAAAATTTTGATCATGAGTCATTTTTAGACATTCAGACACTGAAGCAGAAGATGCTGAAAGAACTAAACCAGAACTTTATATTCAAGATTATCTCAGGTCTCCACCTCAAATCTGGTCAGGTTAATGCCAGTTTTCTCCTTTAGCATATTGCTAGTTTTTTGTGGCCAGTTATCAGAGACATCTTTCTTTCAAAGAAATCCATTAAAAATTTGTTGGTGTTGCTTTAAAGCTTCTAGTGATTTTAATATGGGTGTCTGCTCCCAACTGATTTATGCTAGCAAAGACCACCATATTAATATCATGTTGGTACTGTTGTGCTAAATATAATAATCGAGAGTATTAATAATTACATGCAAATAATTTTTACTAAGTAATTAAGATGATTAGGCACTCTTTGTACAGAGGCATAACAGTATCCACTGTCTCATATGGCACTGCCTGGCTTACCCTGGTTTTGTGACCTTCCTACCCCAACCCCTCCAAGCATCTGAAAGGGGAGTAAAGGCTGATCCAGAGAGATCAAATGAGCAATGATGTGAAGTCCTAATTAACAGAGGAGAGACCAAGAGCCAACCATATGTGATAGAACATTAATCCCTTTCCCCTCAAAGCTCTAGCGTTAATTTTAAAAGTATTTTGATATCTTTGTATCTTGGAAATTTCACACCACCATGACTCTGAGCAGGCATATTTTCTCCACTGAAACGGCAGATTTGCAGGCAGTGTACTTGAGTCTTTTTTGTTTGCAGTCAGTGAAGGAATTGAAAATCTTTGATTTAAGTATGTAGATGGGAAAGGGAATATGTAAAAAGACCGTAAATTTCATTCTAAGCAAAGGATGAACCAAGAGCAACATATGGACAATTGTTTCTTTCTCCTGTTTCTACTTCAGTGGTGGCAACATTTTTTTCAGCTTGAATGAGCCACACATGCACAAAGTACTCTGTGATTCTCTTGGAGATTTCCTTACAATATAAGTTTTTCTAATATATGGCAAAATAAAAAAGACTTAAGAAAAAAGTGCACATTTACTTGATTTCTTCATGCCTGCAGTAGTCTTCAGGAGCTGAGTGAACTGTTCATGGTGTGGCAGAAGACATTTCATTTATGGATATTGCAATTTGAGCTTCTTTCATGCCCTGGGAAAGCATTCAGCATCTTTCAGCACAGCTTTAATATTTCATGTGAAATGTAGTCTCCTTTGTACAACTTTTGACTTCACAGATATACGGAGAGATGAGAAAGAGTGAGAGTTGTAATTGTGATCATCTGACAGTTTCTTCTTTTGAAATAAATCATCTTGTGAGCAGGGAATGCAATTAAGATCCAAATTGCTGAGAGTTTTGTTATGCTGAAGTTGCCTTTTCAATTTTTTTTCCCTTGCATTTCTTCTCTACACCCCTCTTTGGATGCTCTTCAGGACACTCCCTCAAGGTTATTTTCAAACATTCCTATATTCTCTGTAAAATCCTGTCCCAATTCCCCTGGACGGGTCTTAGAGAGGAGAAAGCACAGCAGCTCAAAGCTTTGATGTTGTATGACAGACAGTGCTACTGATGAGCCTCTGCTTCTCCCAACATGTGCATACATATCTCACATTTATCCCGGGGGAATTTCCTGGGATAATGCAGTGTGGATAATTGTGCTTTCCTGCAGCAGAGGAGACAAGGCAAACCTGCAATTCAGCAGCTGTGGTGCTCTTGCACATGAAGAAATGCTGTCAGCAGGGAAAGACCTTAAAATAGGATGCCAAACTGGGACCTTGCAAGGTGGGAACAGCACTTGGTAGGCAGTGCACATTCAATAAACGAAAATTTATTAAATTGGGTCCAGATTAATTGGGTCATTTTTTACCATGATGACCAAAATCATCTCTACAGTCTGACTAATAATAATAATGAGAAATAGCCTCTATCCAGGGGTTACCTATTTTAATTCAGACATTTATCTCTTCATTTTGTTATAAATGTGAAACTTTTGTAGTGTTCTGAATGCAGAGGAGTTCCTTTGTAGCCCAAGAAAAACACAATACAAAACTGGAGCATCTCTCTTTTTTGGCTTTTCGGAGTGACTATTCTGTGTCTAATCACATTACAGTCTCAAATTTTATTTCAGTTATATTCCTAGCATACATGTCACATTTTTTATAGGTTTGGGATTTTAATTATGGACACAGATACATTAGAAGATAAATGTGAGGATTTTATGATGAAACTGTGGGCCCTCTTTCTATACTCAGATTCTGTCTTTACTCTGCTCTCAGGCTGAGTTCAGATTGCAAATATTTTGGCCAGCTACTCTTTGGATAGACAGTAGCAATAAAAGAGAAATTGATGGTAAGATAGATAGATTTGAGGTTACCAAAACAAGGACATCATCTACCTGCATCAAGTGGGGCAGAGAGGGACTAGGATGGCTGAGGAAAAGACCAGGGAGTGCAGAGTGGGGTGTAGGATGTGGGCAAGAGAAAACTGCTACGGAAAGAGTCAGACCCTGAAAGCCAAAGTTAGAAGTTGCCAGAGAGAGTGAACGTAGGGGTGCAGTAACAGAGGAAATAGGGGCTGGGTGGCAGTATGTGAATTTCTGGTCAGCAGGATAAGATTTACTGAAGGCTGAGTGGTTTTGAGTATGTCTTTGTCATTGTAGGAGTCCAACAGGTTTATTTACCAGCTGTGAAAATCTCTGCTCAGAGCTCTGCAGGTAAAAACTAATACAAGGACATAAAGATTAATCTCTCTGTGTATTTCTAGAAAAGGTAATGATGTGGGGAAACACAGTTTTATATTTCCTATGTTTCTCTCTTAGGTTGCTACAATAATTAAGATATGGTCTTCATTAAAAATATCAGACCAACAGGACTACTCAATGAGTGTCAGAGGTCTATTTTGAATGCAATCCAATAAAAAAAATTATGTATTGTCAATAATCAGTAACAATTACTAATATAGTCACTTAACAAGACTTGCTGACTGGAAAACCTATTGCCAGGATGCTGCATTTCTCAGCTTTTATGCTAATTAAATGTATTAGTTATCTAGAGTTCTGCCTTTAAAACCCACAGAGAGTCACAGCTTGCCTCTTAATTTGAGATGCTGCAGAATTTTTCCCTGGTGGTGCTCCTTCAACTCTCTTCTGCAAATCTCCTCAGCCACAGAAATGCTTTACAGATGCACCCCAATGCAAACACATGCACTTACATATGTAAAGAGAGTTAACACTAATTAAAGTAGCAGCTTATTTCCCTGAGTTCCAGAGTACCTCTGCCGCTGAAACTAAGAATTATGAGCATGTACTTAAGGAAGTACATTTCCAGCAAACAGCCTTTTATCCTATCATTATTGTTTAATATTTGCTTTTAGAAGAGACAGTGTCAAAAAGGAATAGCATATAAGATCTACAGCTGAGAAATGGAATTACTAAGCCTTAGTTGTCTAGATTTTTGAACTTATACCTCGGACCACTGTAACTCTTCAGTTAATGGGGTCGTTCATTGCCTATTGTTACCTCCTATGAAACACTTGGTCACAAGTTTCCTTGCATGAGACAAGATGTTAACTCCCCAAGCTGAAATGTGGCTCCAGTTGTACACGAGCAACAAAAAGTTGTACTGCTATGTGGTATTGCCAGGTTCCCTGCATGTCACAATGAGCTGAGCTTGTGAAGTCCACCTGCCTCGGAGGGAAGCAAGGAGCCCCCAGGCTCCTTCCACAGACATCTCCCTCTAAGCCCCACACAGATAGAAGGCAATACAGAGCCTCAGAGGGTTCATGCTGCGAATGAGAAGGGTGTTTTATTTGATGGCAGCAACTAAAAAAATTCTTAAGTGTGCAAGACGTTTTAAATACAGCACAATTAATCATGTATGAAGGATTGCGTTGCTCATGGTGTGAGATGACGTCAAACAAGACAATGAGCGCCCAAAGCGTGACTCCTGCAAGAGGCTTGAACACCTGCCTGCACTTCTGTGATAACACCTTACAATAATTTGACTTGAGAAAATCCCCAGTTGTTTTCATAATTTCACACAGCATGCAAGATTTTTCTTTTGTTTTTTAGAACTTAGTCCACAGTTCACCAAGATTTAAATGAGGGAGTCTATACTTTTTAAGTTGTCTGTCCAAACAAGCCAATATAGCCAACAAATCTATAAAGCTAACAGAATCTATAAAGCTTTCAGTCCATCTGAAAACAGTCAGTCATTTGAATGGCTTCTGCAATCCAATGACTGTGATGTTTATACATCTATTGGCTGTAAATGGGTATATAGATGCCTAATTCACAATAGAACCTAATCCAAGTGTTTTAACCTGAGATCAGAATCCTATATCTATTTTCACTTGAATAAATAGCTAGAATAATCCTTATAATCATTTCAGTGCAGGTAGTTACTGTAATAGCAGTTTCTCTGCACAGAGCCTAAATTCACCTTCAACCCTACTATATTCTTGCCCAGTAATCCAGTTAACCAGGATGTTGGCACTACAGTCTGTGGGCTCAAACAGCATTGCCAGTACCTGATTCCTCGTCCAGATTCTTCAGTTAGAATGATTGGCTGTTTGATTTCATGCGACAAGCAATGCATTGTTGACACCTCCTAGAATGCCAAAACTTCTAAGGAGGGTGGAACACTGAAATGGGAGTTGGGTTTGGGTCTAATGTTGCCTGCCATGTCTCATCTATCCTAAGCAGCAATACGCAGTAATACACGTATTTATTGCTCTGTGAGTTTGTTTGCAAATGTTCCTTCTTAAAAGCATAAAAAATTATTCTTACAAGTAGCTTATTACGGTGCTTCCCAAGATACGTGAAGCTCAACATAGAAAAGTGTCACAGGACGTGCTACTGACATTTCAGGTAGTAGCAGCTCAGTATTTTAATCATTTATGAAACATAATTTTCTTTTCTAGCATAGACTGCATCCCCCATCCTGGTCTACTGCAGCAAACTTCTGCACACATTAAATCTATAAAATGACCCAGAAGGGGAAGCATATGCAGGACATCTGTGGAACATATTCAACATCCTCTTGGTGATATGTCCTGGTTGTGTGTATTATGAGATGTGAGGTGGTCGGTTTGAGGAATAAAGGTCCAAATACTTGTGTCCATGTCATAGGCACAAGCCAGCAGGAGATGCTGGCAGAGGTGGGGGTGATTTGGGGCTTCAGATCAGAGTGAACAGCACAGCCTTGCGTGGTTTTTTCCTGATTGCTGGTCTGCAGGCCTTCTCCCTGCTGCACTGTGCTGCTGGAACTCGGATCAGCAGAAAATGTGCTTACTGGGAAGTTTCTCTGCTGCATTGAGCCTGGGCACTTGCTGATATCCTGAAACCTTCTGAAGCTGCTGTTTCTTTCCTTGCCCTGCACATGAGAAGCAGTGTGCTGAACCACACTTCAGTTGCCAGCCATGTTGACTATAACTGGTTGCACTATGGTATGGATGAAGGAAACAGCTGTTAAATAATGTGATAATATTATTGTGGATACTCTTGTTCTAGCAGGTGGTGCATGAACTTTTAGGTAGAGAAGTTGGTAGAGGGTTTAAGGTAAATATTAGGGATATTATACCGTAATTACACACTATGAACAGTGGCTGACAAGCACACCTGTGTTCTTGGAATTCTGTAAATTTTCTTTTTGAATTTGTCTGATAAGCTGAGCAAACCCTTGGGGATGCGATTCATCTGAATGGATCTATTCCATATTTCATGCAGAGAAAAACAAAGGAGCAGCTATATGAATTTCAGTCATTATAAAACACCACACTTAGGATGGTGGCTTTTTACAACAGATAAAGCCAAATGTGCTTATCAGTAACAATGCTCTCCTGATTTGTCTTTAGGCAGAGGGCAAATGTCATCAAATTCTTCTCTCATTTAGTTTCACACACGGATTTCTGCCTGTGAAAATTGGAAGAGGGCCTATGCCTTCTACTGGAAGGAGACTGATAGTCTTGCAATTGCTGGCTGAATACACATCGAGTACATTCTCCCTTATTTCTAATTCTATTTCTAATTTCTATTTTAAAAGCTCTCTACACAAGGTCGTGGAAGGAAGCATCACCATCGCAATGGTGTGTAATTCCTGCTCTACCAGATAATTCTTTCCAAATGCCACACTCCAGTTAATGCCTAATGAGTCGTGCCCTTCCCATGGTTGTCAGAGGTGTCACCGGTTCTTGAAAGCTGATTCACACGTAGTGGTTTGACCCTTGTGCTTGTGCACACAGAAGGTCTCAGTAATACTTGACTCTACAACACAGAAAAGATTAGAGTCATCACCTGTGAGATTATCAAAAATTACTGGTCTGTGGTGATTTTGCATGACTCCTCTACGTGATCTGAAGAAGCATTTGGCTGATGAAGTGTTTTTATTTGAAATGTGGTGATGTTTGGCATCATCACAGTGTTGACAGTTGTTCAAGTTCACTTCAGACCTATGTGAAAGTCCAAGGCCTGTACCCATGTAATGTTAACTCTAGGAAACTATTCTAGCAAAGGAATGCCACATTTGTCATTACTTTAAGTCCTTCAGGCAAAATGAAAGCTAACCATTGGATTGCCTGCAAGTTGCTTGTGCTTGTAAATATTTGGTTGAAAAAGAACCATTGTGTAGGAAAAGAAATCCTGGATAATATAGCCTGGGCTTTGTTATGTAAAAGCTCAGTTTATAAGGATGCAGTGGTACTTTCCAATCCATTTCTCTGAGATATCATGCAATGCAGCACAGAGGAGACAAAGTACAGATTCACAGACCCCTTTGGAGAAATCTCTCTAGCTTTTATAACATTTAAGAATCTTTGCCTATTTTTCTTGCTATTGCAGTATATAATTACCTCTGTGGTAAAGCAATCTTGGATATTCAATAAGAACAATATAATGAAATCGTCTGTGTTTAATATTTTTATTTTAATTTGGCATCTGTGCAAATTCAGAAGCTGAACTTAACCAAAGAAGACTATTATCTGGCTATCTATACCCCAAAATGCGAAGGGTTAGTTATAGGATCCCTCTATTTTGAAAAGGTCATTTTCTTCAGCCTGGGATAACATTATCTACTACAACTATTTATCCAAGCTGAAACTGACAAATACAGTGTTTCCAAAGCCCACTGGCCATCCAGACAAATGTAGATATCATTACTGCCACCTATTGCTACAAGGAAAGAATTGAAGATGTTTTTATATTTGTATGTTTCCACGTGGGGATAAAATTGGAAAATAACAAGCTTGTTCCAGTTAAGGCATTTGAAAATAAACATGTTTTGATGTCTTCTTTGACGGTGTTATTTTCAGAGCTATATAAAATTGGCTAGTACAAGTGCTGAGAAAACTGACATTGTCATGGACACCTGGTAAAAAATAGTACTAAACTAGAAAGGAACCCCAGACACCACATTACTCAGCATCACAGTAACTTGTTTCTATATAAATAGGCACTGCAATCCCAGGCTTGAGCCAGCTGTCCAGATACTCTTTAAAGGTACATAGGGAGTGGTTGGGCCTTCAGAGGCCTTCATAGGTGGGAGCTTTTTCAATTGTCAAAATTATTACAGCAGTTATATCTTCCATAAGGACTAGAAAATGGTCTTGTTGCCACACAGGTTGTCACACAGAAAGAAAAGGCTCCAAAATGTGATACTGAACTGGATGATGGGAGTCTGATGAGGAGCATATGAATGTTTGCTACCAGATAAGTAGCTGGAAGTAGTTACAGATTTTTTGTTTCTGCATTAAAGCCCAGGAGTGGGAATTGCAGAGAAAAATAACATAATCTAATACTTTGTCTTCTCAGTTTATTTTCAATTTTACTGAATTTTTTAAATTTCAAAATTACAGTGATGCACAGGGTCATGTAAAGTCACAACATTCATTTAAGCAGGAATAGAAGGCTCTGAAGATCTTTTTATGAAAGGATAGTAAGTGGCAGCAATTACTGCTGAGATCTAAGGGAGTGGTATGTGAACAGGCAATCAGAGGTCTGGAGCTGTCAAAGTCTTTCATTCCCATTCATCTAAATGTAAATAACAGTAAAGAGCTCTGAGATTCTTGCTATGATCTTTTGTTTAATACCATTGAACAGTTCTTGAAACTAGGAAGGGTGTTGGTCAGGAACAGAAAAATAAAAAGTTAAATGGGTGATGAGGTGTTGACGAAAGGAAGAAAAGATGCATCACACTTCATTAAGGCTATCTGTTGAGCAAGCCCTCCTGGTAGGTGCCCTGCACATTCAGCTCTGGAAGATACCTCATTTCTTTGCCACTCTCACAGAAGCAAAACACCTTTGACAAAATTAATCTCTTGGCTGTACGGTAGCTAATATATATAGACTTTTCCTTGATCCAAAGCATCAATAAATTCCCCTAAAGAAACCCTCACTATGTATGCCATCACTCATTTTATGAACTGCATGCCTTGGACATTTCTATTATTTGTGAATGTAATAACAAATAGGAAGGAAATAAGGTCCCTACCTGTGAAAATCAGAATTTGTTCACGTTTCTTTCCATAACCAGGAGAAAGCCCTTTATAATATATGTTTCACTTTAGTGTACTAATACAGTGATGTCTCATGTGAAGTTGAATAATCCTTAGCTGAAACCTATATTTCCCAAGTCTTTGTCCTTTTAATGGCTGTTGAGAACTATGCACCTGGTATTAACCTTAATGCCTATTTCTATGTAAGATAAAAAACCATTATCATTAGACACAAACTGCATGATTAAGAAAAAACCTTTAAATCAATATTTTAAGGTTTCTCCTACACAACAGTTGGATTGTTAGCACTAAAGAGAAAAATGTACTTAAAAAACTTTATTAGAGTGGAAACAATGTTGATTGAAGCTGGTGTAATCCTTCCACTGACCTCCAGGGCCTTTGTCTGAATCCTGCTTCTTTCGCATCCTTATGAGAATGCAAAATCCACCTAATTTAATTTCTCTGTGGATGTGTTGAAACTCTCTTTGAGGAAAAATCCCTTAGAGTTTTTCAAGGACATGGGTTGCCTTCCCTGTCAGCCAATGAATTTTCAGTGATTCACATGTGAATTTGGGGTCACTACACCCAGACTGAGACCAATATACCTTGTGACCATGGAGTTTTGTTGTCCATGAGCATCACCACTGCCCTGAAGGAGGCTGGCTATGAGCAGCAATTCTGAGTGTCATTTGTAGGGAGTTACTCAACCTCTGCTCTGTCCTGAAAGGTGGAGAAAGGCCTCTTTTCTCCCTGCAGAACTTGTCTAAACATAAACCATCACAGGCAAAATTCAGGTAGGAAGGAACCTCAGGAGGTCTCCAGTCCAAACTTTTGATTAAAGCATGATAAGATACAACACCAGACCAGTCTTCCCAGGGATTTATGTAGACATGTCTTGAAAAACTCCTGGCATGGTAACCACACAACCACTCTGGGAATCCTATTCCTCTGTGTTCTTACCATGAAAGTTTTCCTTTATATCCAGTCTGAACTCCCTTATTGCAGCTTGCACCTGTTTTTCGTATGCTAGATTCTGTCCTTTGAACGAAAGTGAGTATGTGTCTTCTGTCTAGTTAAATAAAAGCAGGCAGGAGCTACTTCTAAAAATCTAAGGTTTTATTTCATCAGTTTGTGCAGAACTGAATTTTCTCTTTAACTCACCTTTGGTTAACGAACAGTTGAAGCCTCATTTTGGGGAAACCAATCATCATTAAAAAGTGGAGATACTCCATTATAAGTCATGCTAGCAAAACTGCTACCAGCTGGAATGCTCATATATGGTACTGTCAGAGTTTAGAAGCTCAAGAGTGTGGAAGTGTGATAATATATTAGATCCTGGTCTGACCCAGCAAGGCAAAGAGTGAAATGTATCAGACATAAATCTGAAATAATGTACTTTGAGTTTTTGCTGATACCGAATTAAGGGTTAGGGGTTATTACACCTGTGAATTCAGACCTATATAGAGTTATTATAAGTGGAAATATTTCATATATTGATAATATTAAAAAGCTGTTTGGACTAGCAAAGAACAGCTGTCCCTGTGTTGGAAGCCCTTGAAATCTTTTGATAAAATGAGAAAATGTAGGCAAAAGCAAAAACCCAAAAAATTAAACACGACAGAAATGAAGTTTGTGGTGTGTATAAGTTTGCTTAAATTTAAAATTGAAAAGCAGACTAAAACAGATGGACAGTGATAGTTTTTCAATACTCACAGGTTTAAGAAAAAACAGAGATATTGTGTTTGGTATAATTACAGGTATGTTTCAAAAAGGTGAAGGGTAGACAGTGTCTGTATTTGCTGTAGAAGTGCTTTCCTAAATCAACCAGATTAATCTTAGCTGGAGAAACTTTAGCTGGTAGTTCGGTTTTTCACATCAATGGCTAAATCTTTGCTTAAGCCTCTGAAGCATTTTTATGAAATTATGTCTTGTAGTAATCAACTTGAGTTCAATTCTCAGTTTTATAAATAGAACCCAGTCTGTTTAGTTCACTTTGGTGAACTAAATGAACAGTATGAATCCGCATTCATGTTCTAAAAGCAAATGGAGAAGTTTTGCTGACCACATAGATACTAGTATTTGTCACATCACATCTTACAGGTCTCTGCTGTTAACTAAGCAATCTGATCTATTTGTTCTTTATTCACAAGGAATTTTTTTTGTTTAGCCTTAGATCTTTTATTTTTTGACTGTTTTCTTACAAACACTAAGAAATTATATAGCATAAAGGACCTACTTTATTTTAAATTACTGCATAGCACCTTTTTTCAATAATTTTCTGTAACTTACTTAGAATTAGTTGTTATCAATGTGAAGTGGTAGCCAACGAACCAGCCATCAATTTTTTCTTGGAAAAACTGAGTAATTCATGGTTGAATTCACCGGAGATACTCCTTTCTTTTGTAGATGGATGTTTTAAGTCCAGTCAGTAAAAACAGAGACAAAAAGTTATGAAGTCCTGATTGATCATATCACATGAAACTCTTTTTGAGATTGTACTGAATTTCAGGCTTTAGAGCAAGTGGCATCATCACATGTTTTTCAGTGATTTTTCTATAATTATTTAGTCTACATAAGGGATACAAAAGTGTGACCCCTGGAAGGTTATTTATGGTCATTAATCCAGGTGAACAATTCAGATTCTCCGCTTTTGATGTGTATATATATAGAATTCCTGTCATTTTATCTGACACTAGCAATACAGTCATCTAGGTCTGGTCATTCCTGCTGAGATTTCTCAGAGTCCTCTTCAGGTGATATAATCCTCATTCTTTTACCACTTACATAGCTAATAAAGATTGTGTTACACCTCTCCAGGGCTGAACTCCAGGGCATTTCAATTTTAACCTCATTTCAAGATGAAGATATGCCATTTATTCCTACGATTTTCTTCATGAGCATTCAAGCCCCATGACAGAATTTAAGAGGTGAAAGCTCTCACTAGCTGCCAACTGCTATGGACTATATCAAAGACTCACTAAATTCCACATATACAGATCTCTCACAGGTTTCTTCAATCTTACATGAACTTCCTTGCAGGCAAAAGGAGGGGGAGTGAGTATGACAGTGTTTGAACTTGGATACATTATTTTTCATAGACTCAGACTAATTCAGGGAGGAAAGGACCTCCAGAGGCCTCCAGTATTATGATCTTCCCAAAACAAGGTCAGCCTTCAGCTCAGAACAGGTTATTTGGGATTTATCCAGTCAGGTCTTGAAAACTGCATGACTTCTCCACCTCTTGACTTAGAAATCTGCTTCTACTTCACTTAGTAACATCAGAAAGAAACTGATGGAAGAGGTAGTCAAAATTACCTCTTTATAACCATCGTGAGCCTTTCCAGGGAGGACACTCTGGCTGGCACACGCAGTGAGTGTGAGTTGAGCCACGTGCATGGTTTTACTCCATGCAGAGAGAAAATCCTCAAGCACATGGGATGCACACACAGCCTAGATATTATAGAAGATACAAGTAGATTATTAATCATTCTTTCCTACTTGGAAATTATATGCAGCAGCTTTTTACTCAACTTTCATCCTTCAGGCAGCTTTATTTTGACATTTGTAACTAAGGCAATTGAAGAAATCTAGAAATGCTTTCACGAGTAATATCAACAAGTGGCAATTAAATTGTGGGTTTTTTGCATTTTTTTTCTCAATTGTTCACACCTTTGAGTTTCTTGAGCCAGCTTTTATGTTAGTTATGTCTTGTCCTGTCACTGAACAAAAGATTCGGGGCACTTCTGAATCCAAACTGTGGTGAGTGTGCTCCTTGCAAAAGTCCTTCAACTTCTCCTATGAGCTGGCTCAAAGTACTTAAATTATTAAATTAGATTATTAAATGAGTGTTTCAATTAATTCTCTTAGCTAGGGATATGTACAACAGGAAAACCCTGAAGTTAAGGTGCTGGATTTTACACCCTACTGTTTGAACATGCTTGCCAATGGGAAATTTTTTTCAGAAAAAAATTGATGTGTAATCTAAACAAAATTTCACTTACATCATATGTTTAAATTTAAACTCTTAACTAAAGAGGCTTTATCTTTTAAATTTAATTATTTATTTAGAGGAAATAAATAGAGCAGACTCCAGAAGCCCTCAGTTCTGAACATATCCAGTAGCTGCAATGCACCTGGACCTGCCGAGTCTTCCCCTCGACCCTGTTGAGCCCTCTCTGCCCTGCACCCGGCTGGCAGCGGTCAGTGCAAGGGCAGAGCAGTGCTCTTGCTCCTCTGCAGTCTTTAGAGCTCTCAACAAGCTGCCCCTGGAGAGCAGAGCTTTCAGCCAGCGCACGCTGTGAGCTGGGGACAAGCACAGAGCAGAGAGCTCTGCACGGTGACCTGTGCTTGTCTTTCTCACCTGCCCCGTGGATCTGCGCATCTCGCGCGTCTCCAGGCACGAGACCCCAGAACAGCAGTGTCTTACTTACGAGACTTGATTACCTTCCGGCTTAAGATAGCCCACGACGTTCAGTTGCTGTAAAAGCAGTTTAAAATAGCCTGTCTGAGGTCTGAGGCAGGGTTATGAGTCCATCAGGCTGCCTCAGGAATTGAGGGGCTGTGCTGCCGTGTGCAAGGCCACACACACTGTGGTGCCTGCCCCCAGCTACATCCTGCCTCTGAGCAAAATGAGCAAAGCCCTTAGGTGGAAAAGGCTTTATGGTTTGTGCACATCTGTATCAAGTATCAGCCACTGCCTGAATTAGTGATGGAAAGATAAGCACTGATTTTAATAAGAGACCCAATTTTACCACTCAACTTTCTGAACATTACAGACACAAACAGAATGAAGAATGCGTTTGATGATACATACAGTTGTCAAGTGGATTTGTCAGTGTCTTTTCTGGTGGCTATAAAAATGTGTAGTCTGTTTAATGATGCAATATCATAGCAGATATTCAAATTGTTTGAACTGATCTTCTTAAAAAAGAAGATAGAAAAGGCACTGACTTGAAATGAGTAATCCCTGGGTGCTGTATTGTTATACACGTTGCAGTAGCTCATAAAGATGAATTTCTCCTTTTGATCAGTTTTATTCTTGGTGAAGTGCTAATGACTGTATAATTCTAATTCTTAATTTTCTTAAACTGGGGAAAAGAGTTCGGAGTGATGTTGAATGTATCACTGATTTTAGGAAGCCGCAAAAAGACCCAAATGTACTTGTGTATGACCCCCAACCTTTTTACCCATGTGACAAGTGTGGAGTCAGTTTGTGCTTGTTAAAATTTGTGAAGACAATGTTTAAAATATTTAATTCAGCTGTCAAAACTGTGACTTACTTACTTACTTCCATGGAAAGTTATTGCTGTATTCTCAATTCATGGATCCACCACCAAGACTATTCAAGAGGAAATCACAATTCCAACTCTTATCACAAAACAGTTATCAGATCATTTTTTCATATAGCAAATATAGATACCATCTGAGCAGCGACTCTTTCAAAAACTGTCTCATTAATTGAGAAGTTAGACATAATGTTACATTTAGAATTGCATAGAATCTCCTATGATAATTCAACCAAATTCTACAAAACAAGAAATTCCGAATTCAGACAAAACACAACCATGTTTTATAGTGTAAACAAAGATATTTATTCCTACAGTTTGTCTCACAACTCCAGCCATATGAAATCAGGGAAGGAAAGATTGTGATACAATAAATTATATGCCAAGTGATTACAGGGGACAGGAAAGACAGAACTCAGAGTCTGGAAGAATTTGGATGAAATAGGCTCTAGGACAGATGTTTCCTTTTATTACACATATAACCAGAACTGCTGATGAATCAGACAATTATAGGTACCCTGTAAGTTGTGCAGAAGACGGTATTTTACACTGAAATATTGGTATAACTTTAAATTTCCATTCCGGATGGTAACTTATGATGAGATCCTTTTTTTTACACAGACATACATATACTCATTCTACATTATTTACAAATGTGCAGAGAACTATTCAAACTAATTTCTTATTTATCCTGTGCTTCCCCAGCTGCCACTACACAAATTACAAAAATAATCTTAGAATACTTCACAATTTAGTATGATCCTCAGCAAGGGCTAGAAAAAGTGGAATCCAGAATGCTAAGAAAAGTGTAGGCTTCCTTCTGTCAATAAAGATGTGACAGAGCTCATATTATGTAAGCAATATACATATTATAATTGCTATTGCTATCTTACTCCTGTATAAAGTCTACTTTAGAAGTCCTTCTCTACTTTAAATTTGGAAAAAACCAAAAATATATTCTGTTTTAACACATTTTCTTTTTGCAACTTTTCCCTTTTTTTTATTATTCCATTTACGGGCATGTCGTGAAAAAACTTTCCTAGGAAATGTTTAAATTGGAAAAATCAAGCCATCATGTATCTAAAAGAGATTACAGAGGTGGAAGTGTTTGGACTTCATTTGCAGACATTCAAAAGCTTATTTTGCCAGTTTATGGTTCCTTATCTTTTGAGATTAGTGGAAAATTCAGCCCAAGGGGCAAAATTTTTGCTCAAGGTAGACAGATGCCTCTGCCGCTCTGGCAGTGCCCCACCAAGAACAAAGAGTTTCAGAGGTGCATGGGGAGCAAGCTGCCAGTGACGAGGCAGTGCCACACTGCACTGCCACATCACGGTCCCCAAGCCGCACGTGAGCCAAACCGGGGCCCGATCCAGCCGGCAAAGCCAGGAGATGAATCTTCCCTGGACAGGTCCACACCAATGGACATAATGCTGGACCGAGGAATGGGATGGGAACGCCTGACAGTGGTGGGGAAAAGTTGTTTCCATCCCTCCTCAGAACAGCATGAATTTAGGTCAGCAGAAAATAATCCTGAAAGTGCAACTCTCTAGGGCGATATTGTTCTCTTGCGCCAAGAGTGACGGAGTGGAGCTGATGTTTCAGCCTGTCATAACCTCCATCTTCCCTCATCCCTGCTCCTTTCCCCAGCATGGTACTTGGTTACAGACAGCCAAGTGGGGGTTTGGGGGTAAAAGCAGAGCTGCTGGACGTACTCAATTAGCACCAGACAGCTCAGGGGACTCTGCAGCATGTGAGTGACCATGCATGGCAGATTAGCAGGGTCTGGCAGAGAGGGTAAACCACCTATGTTTCCAATTAAATTATTTCTGTCAAATGTGGAGTCCCTGAAGCAATCAGGCACCTTCTCGATGCAAATCTTCCTTCTCATTTTTACTGCTGCTATAAAGAATAAAGCATATAATCTTGAAAACCAGACCCATGTCAATGCTAACCGTATGAAAACAAAACCACAAAAAATGGAAACTCAGAGAGCCTCTTTAGTATGCATGTTTTCTCAGGGCAGCAAAAAGATGTAGATAAAAATCATTTGCCTTTATGTATTATATGATTTTCATTGGTTTTGTAATGATTTAAGTGACTTAGTCCTCATACCCAAATGGGGAAAACTTTAAAATTGCAGATTTCCTTCGGGTACAAAATGTAATGCATTCCTTTCTTTATTTTCCAGGGACATCAAACCTGACAACATACTACTGGATGAACATGGTAAGTGCATATTGACTGCTCTCTCTCAGAATCTCTAATTTCTGAGATCTCAGTCGCATGCTCGTGACATGCTTTGTAAATCAACCTCAGATGTTGGATTTCTACCTAAATCTGGACTTTCTCAGAAAGCTCCCTCAGAACACCTTGTGGATTTTGTAGTTTTCCCTCCTATTGCCAAAGAAATGTGCGGACCAGAAACTTTCAAAGTCTGAAAAACAAAGGAATTTATTATGGATTGAGATCAACAGGGACACTTGATAAAAATAATTTAGTATTTTATTAAGAGGATTCTGTGAATCATCATAACCCCTTTTTAGGTGTCTACCAGTAGAAGAGTACCAAGAACTTTATTTTCTCTTTTGGAACTTCTGAAGGGCTAAGAAATTTCACATAACAAATTATTTCTCATGTAGATATATAAAATTACTTTCCTAAGTCTAGGTAGGGATTTTGGCAATTTGACTGCAAAATTTGTGTACCCCTACATGTAGCTCTGGCTTAAATAGCATAAAAAAAGAGTAGACAACAATAAACAGCTTTGAATTTTCACTACTAAAAGTTTTACTACTTTTACTACTTTTTTACCATGTTCTCAAAGATAAAAGACATGGTATAAAATTAAAAAAAGCAGCTGATTTCTTTAAACTTAAATTTTAACCATACACTCTCTCTAGGAAGTGTTTAACTAAAATGCCATGTATCTTGTTGCAATTGTTCATAGGGAAAACATGAGAAATACAGGTAAAGAGGGCCTTGTATCAGTTAGAACAGAAATACATACAGGAAAAAGACTAAATGGAAAAAGGAGATGCGTGTTTGCTATTGTGGGAAAGTCTCGAGCTTTGTTTGCTTCAGAAATTGATTAAAAGCAGATAATCTCTGAGAAACTATAATATTGACATTATGCTAATGATGGCATTATGTTTCAAAATCCATTGCTACTGGGTATACAAGTTAAAGTTGATTAAAGAGATAATGTTCTGCATAGCTGAAGTTTGTTCCTGGGAACATGAAAGCTAATAAAGCTAAGTAATGTTGGAGTTTTAAACCATCTAGAACTTCAGCAATTTAATGCTTCAGACCCATAAGTGTTAATGTTCCCAAGACTCTAGTATCAGCAAACAAGCATGAAATAGAAATATCTTGCCTTTAAGTCCTGGTGAATTAAAGATGTCAACAGCAACACAAAGTGAGTATGAGTATGTTAAATTTCTGTTTGACAGCCTTTGAAGCACAGCCACCTTTATCTCCCCTTGCCCCTCATCAAGGTCAATTAATGCACAAAACCTGCCTCTTGTGAGAGCTTTTCTTTGGAGACTCAAGCATCACAGAGAAGAACCTACAGCAGAGTGAGCATTACGATGCAAAATGGAGGGGGTTTTTGTGATTATAAATTATTCAGCAACAAAGTTGTCTGTAGGCAGCTTGGAAATTTTGGGATGGACGGCCTCTTTCCTGCAAAGCAGCAGAATACTGCTCCCTCATAGCACACCTGCAGATGAGTGGTGAAACAGCAGACCTCCCCAGACATGCACAGAAATCCTGGTCAGCAGAAGTATGTCCCATGATAATTACCTCAGGCTTACCTTACAGAAGTGACGTTCTCTTGTAAGAAGAGAGCTATTCTTCAAGTCCCTAACAGCTCTGATTAAGCTGCAACACAGTAATATAATTTTAACAAAATCATAAGATTTCACTTAGTGGAAAAAATGCGCTGAATATATGCACCACAAATATGTTTGGCTGCAGAGTAAGCATAACAAATTCACCTAATATGAGCCTAAACCAGGTGCACAGGAAGGAACTTTATTTTAGCCTGTGGCTTCTAAGATGGCACAACGGTTTCCTATACACTTGACTTTACCCCTAGGCCTTTCTTACAGTTCATTAAACAAATTAGGCTTACACAAAGTATCATGTAATTGGATATACACAACATTTCTGACTAAGACTTTGTCTCAGTGACTTAGATTTCTTTGGCCTCACTGAAGAAACCTATTCTAGCTGAAGTCAAAATTCAGTCTTATGCCATTCACGCTGCCTTACATTTTCATGCAAAATTGACTGATTGACTATTAAATTTCATAACATATACCAAGAATACACCTTACAGGTATTTGTGCTCATTAAAACTAGTTTCACTACAATTTATCTGTATGGCTAAAGGAACATACCTCAGGAATACAGAAGTAATGAAAACAGAAGATTTTTCTTAAAAGTGATCAATCTAATTTACAAATTAAAAAAAAATAAAAACAACACAAAAACATATGCAACATATTCAGAATCATTCTGGCAGAGGAAGTCTGAATTTTTCCATATGCTTTTCATCAAAGCTACGTCTCAGCACTGCTGATCACATATTCTGATGCATCAGTGGAAATAAATGTTTGATGATCCTGAAAAGCATAGTGGTACATGAGAAGGGGATAACCAGCCATTAAAAATAGTGTTCAGCCCCTATCAGAGGATGATTGCATGGTCTCCTGGAGAGATTCCACATCCCATCTCTGAGGAGACAAAGTAGGGACTGTTTCAGGGTTCAGTCTCTGAACCAGAATCAGACTCTCTGAGGAAATTAATTCAGCTCTTTTTAATAAAGCTCTTTTTTTTTCTATGTTTCTTTCTCAGTTTTCCCAGAAAGCTCTTCCTCTTATGACTCACACTAATTTCTAAATTTAGTAGTAGTGCTCTGTTCTGCTAACATATATTAAAACAGAATTATCCCAGTGACAGCTGAAGGGATTACCTAGTGTTTCAGGAGAGCTATTACTATTGTATTGTACAGAGAAAAGCATTATGGAATTCTCTTCATGACAGAATTCTGCTTCCTCTTCTATTCCTTTCATTTTAATGGTTTAGAACAATATAACTGAAGTGACAGCATTTAGATCTGGAATCTACTAAGTCTGGTCTATGTTGTATTTTTTTCTGAAATATCAAAGAAATCAAAGATACCTTTAAAAGTTTGCATGATCTATTAACTAGGATGTCTAAAGAGATGTAGAATTTCATATATGCAGAAAAACAAGCAGTGGCAAACAGATCAGTAAATTGACTTTTTTAAGAGATGATAACATTATTTCTATAGCTATTCAGCAGCACCATTGAAATTAACATTTCTGGTGGTTCTGCAGAAATTAGAAGCTCTACTTCTGCATCCAGGCTTAGCCTTGTACTAAGTGACCACACCATCATTACAATCTGTTTACAAAAAACCTGGAAGTGTTGTAATTCCTCTCAGGCAAGTTTTCCACAACACTTAAGATGCAGCGAGATCCTTGTTTGGTTTACTGAGGAAGGACTCCTTGCTAGGTCAGATCCAAGACCTTGGCCAGCATTTTGTTGCAACTGGTGGCAAGAGGAAACATTATTTGTGGAACATGCCTTTTGCCACTTGGCCAACAAATGCTTCAGTGCTGCCTATCACCCACAATTTTTTGTGTTGAGATATTAGAGCAGATCTAATATTTCACTCTTAGACTTAACAGGGCTATTTATATGTTTTTAGGGTATGAGGGTTTCTTAGGTGGATTTTTGCATCTGACAGTGATAATTTTACTCCGTAAAATCATTTTACTGATGAGTGAGCAAAATTAATTGAAGCTGGCATTAATTTGTGCCTTGTTATATATTCTTATATTGGTTTGCGATCATCAAAATTTTCCTTAAAACTCTGTTTCCTTGAATACTTTTCAGCTCTCATTTGAAAACTATCAGCAAAATTGAAAGATGTAACCAATGAGCAATCTTGGCATGAAAACCTACCCACAAATAAATAATTGGAATCTCAATATTAACTTCTGAATACTAGAACTGACAATATTATTGCTGTATACTAGTGTCTGCGAGACAATTTGCAGGGGCTGTATCTTGTTTAACCCTCCAATGCTGATTAAGACAAAAGGTTCCAGTGTAATTCACCCACTTGAAGCTGTCTAGACTTTGAAAGTGTATCTGAAACTTTTACATGCCTACATGGCCATTCAACAGCCTAATTTTCTGAAGTGCACAGCTTTACTGAACCCAACTACAGCCAAGCAGTTTCTACCAATCTCCCTAGTGATAAGTGTCAGACTGCCAAGTCATGCCAAGTTCAGGTGGGTACACATTTAGGCTCTCATACACAGTACGGATGAACCCAGAGAGGCTTTTTAAATTCTTCATTGGGTTTGGCTTTCTGAGAGCAAATCAGATTTGACTGTACTTCAAAATGTTACTGTTCTGAGATTCACAATCAGCTCTGGTGCATGCTGGGTTGATGGCAGTCACTCCAGTATAATATTTCCTCTCTCTGACATCACATTCACCCATTTGTGTTCAGACTCTGAGAAATTCAATGAGGTTTGAAGTCATGTACATTTTCCTCTGCTGAGTGTTAGTCAGCTAGCCCCAGTCAGCTTTCAGGACTTGTTTTAATTGTTGTTATGATTTGCTCAAAAAATTAAATCCAAACACAGATCATTTGCTGTTTACCTCAGATACTGCAATTTCAGACCATGTTGAAAAGTAAGACATAAAATTCACATCGCATAAAGCTTTCCAAAGTCATACACTATTCTGTGAGTTAAGCCTTAAGTGGAAGCTGACTGAAGGAAGGTAATTTTGAAACAATTTCCACTGAGATACTTTCTTATTCAAATGAATGTGTTGGTGTATGTGAAATCTGCAGTCTGAGATGATTTGAAAAAGCCACTCTGCAGAGAGTGAAAGAAATATGGTAATTTGCTTTTTCTTCCCTTCTCTCTGCCATCATCTTATTATATATGGGGTCATGCAGCTCCAAGGATTAAGCAATGAGCTCTTTCCCTGGACTAACTTGAATTTAGTTGGATCTGCTGACTCTGTTGTGCACTGCTCTGCTTCACTGTTCATGAGCTAAATCCAAGTGACACTGACATTCGACTTAGTTCAATATTATACCGGGGTGCAGACTTGGTTTTGACATTTAGTTGTTCACAATCATATCCAGAAAGGGAGATCAACTGCAAGGTGTGAAGCTCAGATGGGAAAAAGTGCCTACGAACAGAAATTTTGCACACAGTATGAAGAAGGTGGAATCCCAGCATATTCACTGCAGCAATAGCAACCTACCCTTTTCCTATGTGCAAGAGCTGCAGTAAAAACTTGTCTGAGGGTCTGATTAGAAAGACTCCTATAGAGAGCTGGGGTCTAATGGTCTCTTGAAATATTCACACCAGGAATGAAAAATTTAACCAAACCAAACCAAACCAAACCAAACCAAACCAAACCAAAAACTCCCCAAACAAACACCCCCAAGTCCTTTAGGCTCAGAAGAGTTGAAATCATTCAGGGGTGTGCATAGGCAGGCAGAGCTCCACCTCAACACCCCTCCAGCCCTCCTCCACTGTCCACAGGCACAGGGGGTTCACCCTGCTCTGCCCCTGTCCCACACACAGCCCCTCTCCATGCCCCCAGCTCCCACCAGGCGCCTCCCCTCCCTGCAGAACACCTTCCTTTCCCTCCAGCACCAGTTAGCAGCCCCTCAACCACCAGGCAAAGACAGCCTGCAGACAGCCTGAGGATTGTGGAGTGGCCCTGTGATGGGGAAAAGCAAAGGGGCAGCTTTTCCAGCAGTAAACTGTGCCCTACCTCACGTACAAGAGCTGCCTGTTGATGTATGGGCAGCAGGATGCAGAGGAGCTATGCTGAACCCACCTCCCCAGTCCATCCCTTACCTTCCAGAAAGGCGCTTTTAACAAAAAAACCCACAATGTGTACAACAGTTCGTGTGTGCTAATTTGGTTTTGTTAAATGAAAACAAATCTAATAAAAGGGAGAGAAAACAATGCACTGCAGGAGAGGCAATTTTTGTTGCAAATCACCTATTTGGATCAGCCTGAATGGATATGATGCAATAGATGTTTTGCAATGGGCAGTCATGCTGGCACTCTAATATGGAGCATCACTTACTAGGCTGCCATTTAAGTGACAGAATTATATTTATATTTATATTTATATTTATATTTATATTTATATTTATATTTATATTTATA
>VZTG01008967.1:839304-984963 GCA_013397845.1 Melanocharis versteri | reverse complement strand
TATTATCTGTCAAAAAAAGAGAAAGTATTAGGCTACCAAGCTCCTTGCAACATTTCATTCTACAGTGTACATAGAATTGCTTTAAACTACTGCCATGAGGTGGCTTTATGTTTTTCAGTTATCATTTTCAAGAGGCCTTCTGCCACAGTGTTTTGTGATGGCAGAAATAAACTGCAAATATGCTACACTCCAGCCACCAGGAAGTAGGGATACCACCTTGGAATTGTTATGTCACGCTGGGCTTTGAACACTAATTCTTGTTATGGCAGCCTAACACTTCCCACCTCTTATAAAGGGATGGCTTTCACTGGCTCACAGTTTTTCTCTGTCATGTGTAGAGAGCTTCCTGCCATGGACATCTTGGGGAAAAAGCGTCAATAAAATGCAAGCAGGTTTTTTGAAGAAATTGCAGAAAAGCAGGCAAACCATTTAATTGAAAACTTCTACTGTGTCTCCCATTTGGAGAAACAGCTTTAAGTTTAGCAGTGGGAAGTACCTTCTTCCTTTTCCCCTTTCAAAATCAGCTCAGATCTGGCCAAATTAGGGTCCTCTGAGAATTTCAGTTCACGCATGCGTAGCTGCAGTTAGAGGTTGGCTGATACATTTCCTGTGGACTTTGAGCAGGATCTATGTTAGGTTGTCGGAGCAGCATGACATTTTCTTGAGACTACTCTTCCTCCATCAGGCACCAGGGTAAATCAATCAGTCATTTGTTACACTCCTTTCATCTTTGGCAGCAAACATGATTAAAAACCTCTGTTGCTTAACAACAGAGTCATGCCCAAACCCTGATCCGTTCTGTGGATTGAAAGAGACTGAGACCTTGACAAAAAATAACCCCACACAAATTTGTCACTCAGGAGTCTAGTTCAACACATGATATATTAATCCTGATCTGAGGGCAGAGCTAAGATGGGGAAGGGAGTACCTACCCCTGTCCTCCATGGCATTGACAGATGTAATCACAGAGAGGACAGTATCACTCCACAACACTAGTCCTCGAGCAAAGATGCAAAACCTAACGGAAGACTTGTCAAATTAAAACTCTGCAGATTTTCAAGCTGGGTTTCTATTCAGTTTACCTGCCTATGACAAACCAGGACTAACAACTTTTACTTCACCGTGCTGGAGCAATTGAACCTATGTTTATCATATACTATCTCAGGAAAAAAAAGTAGTGGAAGGTTTGGGCCATTCAGCCTGATTAGTTCAGTTTAAATCATCTGTCTGGCTGGTCAGGCAGCACATTCTCAGGCTGACTTCTGCCACTTATTGTTCATCTTGCCACCTGCTGTCAATTTGGGACCTGTTCCTGTTACATACACATCTTCGGCTACTATGGATCTAATTTTATAGTTATTGTGTGATAAAAATACCATTTTTTTTCTCCCCTCCCTCTTTGCTCTGAGAAGACTCAGAAAAGGTCAGGCTGATGGTAACCTGTAGTGGATGTAATTGTAGACAGTGTCACAAGTACCTGAGATGTGAGGGGTGACTGTAGCTGGAGATAAGGAGAGGCAAATTTCACACATAGCTTCACATTCTGCTTCTGCATGCTACTTACTGTTCTGAGAAGACAGAATCATAGAATAACAGAACGGTTAAGATTGGAAAGGACCTTCAAGATCATCTAGTTCCAACCTCTTTGCCATGGGCAGGGACAACTTCCATTACACCAGGCTGCTCAGAGCCCCATCCAGCCTGGCCTTGAACACTGCCAGGGATGAGGCATCCACAACCTCCCTGGGCAACCTGTGCCAGGGCCTCACCACATTCCAGGTGGGGTCTCACGAGGGCGGGGTAGAAAGGGAGAGAATCACCTCCCTCAGCCTGCTGGCTGTGCCTCCTTTGATGCAGCCCAGGACAGGCTTGGCCTTCTGGGCTGCAAGTCTGCGCTGCTGTGGCATGTCCAGGTTTCGGTCCACCAGAACCCCCACGTTCTTCCACAGGGCTGCTCTCAGTGAGTTATCTCCCAATCTGTGCTCATGTCTGAGATTGCCCCATCCAGGTGCAGTACCTTACATTTAGACTTGCTGATTTTCATGAGGTTCTCATGGGCCCAGTTCTCAACTTTGTTCATGGCAGGAGAAGATTCAGGGTTGATCAGCAAAAACAGTTCAGCACTGCAAACAGGTAGTGGGTGCAACTGCACAAGAAGATTATTCCATCGCTTTTCTTCCAATTAGATTTTTCTAGTTAAGAGTAACTTTTAATATTAAATTTCTATCAATGTTACAGATCTTTCCAACAGTGTTTCTTCCATTATCACTTAAATGTTAGATAAAGAGAGGAATATTTGTATTATGTGCTATTTTAACTTTTGTTTTTACTTGGTGTAATTGCAGGACATGTTCATATCACCGACTTTAACATAGCAACCATAGTGAAAGGCTCAGAAAAAGCTTCTTCTATGGCTGGCACAAAACCCTATATGGGTAAGTTTTCAAGACATTTTAAAATGTAAGAAAAGTTACACATTAAGGCTGACTAATGGTATAGCAAAAGTTATAAAAGTTAAGTTGTAAAAGAATAAAGTGGATGTGATCAACTTCTTTTTTTGGCAGTATATATGTGTGTCAGCAGTGAAAATCTTTGGAGATGGAGTATGCTGTTTGGATGTTATTTTAAACAGTAACTTGATCTCTACACTGCTTCTAGTCAGGTTTCGTTTGGTTTTGTGAAGCAAATTCAGGAGAATTTCAGCCATGTTACTTTCTGTAAATCCCCACATCTTGAGACAAGAATATATGATATATTTGCACCGCTGTGGTTATGACCTAGCAGAGAATACATAATGTCATTTAAAAGTATTTAGGCACATCCTTAATTGCTTTGGTATGCTGAATTCCTCAAAAAATATGTCTGTTTAAAATTAGAGTTCTGGGTAACTAGACGCTGAAGTTCTTGCCCTATGGCTTTTAGGGCCATGTTATATGTTTTAATAATATATTTAAAATATGATTGATTGAAGGCTGGGAGAGTAAAATTCAGTTCACCTGTTTTCCTGTGTCAAAAAGGTAAACATCTCGGCTAAGTTAGTTATTCAGACTTCCCCTGAAGCTGAAGGAGAGAAGGCATCTCCTGAAGGTCATTTGTCCCACCAAATTTAGGCTAGATTCCATGACTAAGTGTATGTGTGATTTGTCCTGTTTGTGGCTTCTTCATATCTGCTGTTTTAATTCTTTCTGTATATGGAATTGTCATTGCTTGAGCAGATGACTAGCCTATAACTAAACATATTTGGATTCAGGAAACCATATAGTAAGAGTTATTTGTGTGTCCAAGAGTCATTCTCTAGCTAACATGCTCAGAACACACCTAACACATGTGCAATGGTGAAACAGTGGTAAATTATCATGTTCTGAAATTGTCGTTTGGGGAACCAAAGGCCACTGTGTCGCCACATCTCTGCATATTAGCATAGGAGTAAAAGCGTGTGCCCGAGAAACAGCAATTGGCACCGATGTTTTTAACAGCACAAAGAGCACTGTACCACCCTGCACTTGAGGCAGGCAGGTGTCTGCAGGGTGCCTCCACACCAGCTGTGACACTGGGGCACAGCAGTCCCAGGCACCGGATGAGAATAGTTTTTTCCACACACAGTAAGTTTTTAGTTGTGGATCAACAGT
This sequence comes from Melanocharis versteri, assembly GCA_013397845.1. Taxonomy (NCBI): domain Eukaryota; kingdom Metazoa; phylum Chordata; class Aves; order Passeriformes; family Melanocharitidae; genus Melanocharis; species Melanocharis versteri. The sequence continues at coordinate 981,334 of VZTG01008967.1, read as the reverse complement.
TAACAGGAGCAGGAGTCTATTGCTCCTGACCAGCTAGTTCAGCGACTCTGCTTAGATGAAATGAGCAGCACAGCACAGGCATGGGATATAGAGCATTAGGAGGTCAAGGAAAAGAGGGGAGAAGGGGAAAAGATTTTACCTTTTCACACTAATGGAGCTGGTCTTGGTTCACCTCATGTAGTTGTTCCACTTCTGAAGCCTCCTTCCTACACATCAGATCTCCACCATATCCAACAACCTCACAATAAGAAACAGTGCCAGAAAATGCTCTCCTTTCCTCTGTGAAGGCTATCACACCATCCACCTGCTTACTTTTTCTTCAGTGTGCCTTCCTCACCTCTTGGAAATGCAAAGATGCTGCAAAAGCCACAAGTGCAGTCTTTGCCATTCAGAAAGAGTCAGAAGAGTCACCCTTGCATTTATTTGGAGCTGTAAGAAGACAGCAAAGTTTTTAGAGCTGTAAAAATCCTCTGTTTCACTGAAAAGTGATGGGTAAGGATTCACTGTGGCACAGTTCAACAAAGTTCATCAAAGCTTGAACAAACCAAATATTAAGTGTGTGACAGATATGGCCAGACATTCATTGGTGCTGCTTCCCTCTTTTAGTTTACACGTTTTATTTTGTGAAGAATTGTAACTTTAGTGAAATGCTACAAGCACTTTTCAGTTGCAGTGATTTCTGGTTATAAGGCTGCATCAAAGGCTTTCCATGTGGCTTCTCCTGAGACACTTAGACTACGACAAAAAGAGAAAAAAACAGAATAGGGGAGGTTGGTTCTATGGTTGCTGGTAAGCTTTTATTACCAGGAATTCAAACCACACTTTAACCTTGGTGTGACGAGACAAAGTCACCTTTAAGCACGGTACTTGCTGAGTACCAGAACCAAGGAAACTTAGCAGTTTTTGTAAGACATGCCTTATGCTATGCTGATTTTCACAATGATGACAGTATGAGATGTGATGAAAGCTTTTTCACCCTCTTGAAGTTTTATAAAGCCTTGCTCTCATGTGGATTCTGTTATGTTTAATCAGATACGAGGGCACTCCAGCCTTTCCCTTAGCAGAGGCACTTATAGGATTTCTCATTTCTTCCTATGGCAAATTTAAGGAAATAAACAGAAAAACGTTATCTCTAAAGCCTCCATTCCCTTCTGAAATCTGATTGAAATAGGCTGAGAAATTGCTAGGGAGTGATATGTTCACATGCAGCATGACCGAATAAAAATGGTTTCCAGGAAAAAAACAGAGTAAATTGATATTGTGTTGTAAAAATGCCCTAGCTGTTCTGATTAAAATGCCTATCTTGTAATGCTAAGCATGGTGTGAGTCAGGTCCTGCAGCCTTTGCTTAATCCCACTTCACATTAGGCTTTTAGCCCCTAAGTCTTTCTCATCCTGAAATATTCCTTGACTATTTCTCTACTCATTAAATGTTTATGCAGAATGCACCGTACCTGAACCTGAATGTTCCCCTAGAAACCCTGTCAATTTCTGTGTCCCCTCCTCTTCCCAGCCAATTCATTCAGACAAGTGAAATACCTGCCACACGTAGGAACAAAGATGGGAGCAGCAGTATATGTGAAAGGAGCAAGGCCAACAGCCTGGCAAGGCAAGGTGCTTCCAGCTGCTTCTGCAGCTTTTCCTCTCAAAGCCGGGGACCTGAAATGCTGGAGTGAAATCAACTGCTGGGAGTTTGGGGGTCCTCCGAGTTTCTGTCTTGTACTTATCAGGTGGCTGTGACTGTGGAAGGCAATATGTGCCTTCAGCTGATTTGGGAAACCTGTGTGTCACCCGTGCCTGATTTTACCTTCACAAATTCACTGCTCAAACCTTCTGCAGCACCTGTGGTTGAGGATGTTGTCAAGGCTTTAATGTAGGAATAGCTCTTTGTAAACTCGTACGGTTTCAGGCAAGCAATGCAAAATATCCTTTGAGACCAGGCTGGCTTTTGGCAGGCACAGCTGCTGCCAACAAAGGAGCACAAGCACTTGTGGAGCACCCCCTCCATTCTGCACGGGGATGTGGAGCAGGAAAGCCAGTGCAGGGCAGGACATGGTCCCTGGCTGCAGCCCGTGCTGGCCCATTCGGCTGGGGCTCTTTCTTCCTGCAGAAGGATATTGCTTTGGCCTCTTGTGTGAAAGGGAAGTGTGTGTTCACCTGACTGGAAGCACCTGTGTAAGTCTTTGCTACTTCCAACACTGTTCCATCTTTATGAGCGCAAAAAAATGAAAAGGGACCTTTCTTAAATTGCTCCCACGTGAAACAGACTGCAAGAAATACCTGTGTGTCTCAAAGAATATGCTCTGTGCTGGTCATCCATCTGCAGTGATGGCCCTCTACCCTGAAACAGAGTGCTCAGCTGCAAACCCAAAAGTTAAATAGTAAAACACATCTAAAAAACATGACAGGTTTCGCCTTTTTTTTATTACTCACTTTGGCAAATTTATGTGTATTTGAGTCCTGTAGCATATGCTTTTTGGAATACTTTGGAATGATCAATCTCCATAGATCTGTGTACTATTTCTGAGTGTTGCAGAAACTTTCCATTCACAGGTTATATTTTAGGGGGTTTAACATTCATTTGGTGTTTTATGTGGGTTTTTTGTCTGGTTTTGCTGCTGTTGTTGCTTATGTTTGTTTTGGTTTTTGGGAGCTTTTGGTTTTAGTGGTGGGAGGGCTTAGGAGGACTAGGTAGAGTCTTTGATATTTTTCTCAGCAGAGACTGAAGATATTCAAATGATGCACTGTGACTTTACCTCAAATCAAACCAATAAAATACATTTTATTACACAAATACACCTGACAAAAATCCAAAGTCAGTAAAATCAGTCCTAAATTATGTGAAAGGTTTCAGCTACCCCCTTTCTATCTTACAGGCTTGTTATCTCAGGTTTTCACAGCTCCTTTCATAGCTTGCTGTCATGGTGAAGAATGACTGTATGCCTGAGATTACTAAAGGATTGTGGATTTACACTGGTCCACTGAACTTCTAAAATGTATGAGTCATCCATATTTATTAATTAATACTGTGTAGGAGTACTATTGGACTCAGAGGAAAGCCAGTGGATGTCCTGATATCAACCTTTCATGTAGAAAAAATTATCCCATAGGGCTAAATTTGTTCCTCAGATGGTTAAAATATAGCAGGGGAAATTTTGAGTTGAATTTTCAAAAGTGGTTAATCTTTGGTCTTTCTTGCACTCATATTGAACCGCGCCCTGACATTAAATAGTGTTGTGCAGCTCATTGCATTTTGAATGCAGTTAAGGCAGTGCTTAGGTTTTTAAAAATCCTACCTTTATCATACAGGGGGTTTGGCTGCCCATCTTCAGCGTTTCTCTGGGCATGTTGTTGCCTGACCTTTTGATCCCAGGGAAATCTCACGATGTCAGCATGACAAGGGAGGCTTCTGTTTGTTCTGATAAGCAAGAACTAAGAGTGGCTGTGTGAGACTTGGAGGTGCTGAAACAAATACTCCCCACACTGATGGGATTTTCAACTCGTGCTAGGAGCTACGTGGCTGGAGGGATTAAACACTGAGCCGCGAGCAGGCACTCAGGTTTTGGTTCCACTCTGACAATAATGAGTAGAAACATAAGCAGCTGAGGAACCTCAGGAGATCAGGAAAGAAGTTACTACCTCCAGCTACTCTTCATCTCTTTGTGCTCTCTGACCTACTACCATACTGTAAAGTCTTACAGCAAAACTACTAATACAATCATTTCTTTGACTATTTCAGTTAATAAATACCCCACTCTGAGTTCAAGAGGTAGTTTTGGGTTTGGCTTTTTATTCATCAATCTGTTTGTTTATTTATTTATTGCCTGCCTGCAAGTGCCTGGCGTGTTGTGGAGCTCTGCAGGAGGATCCGAGGGGAGCAGATGTCCAGCAGAGGTGGCAAATCAGCCCCAGCAGGGCCCTTCTGCCCCCTGGATAACTCCTGTTCTTTGGTCAGACCAACTCCCCAGGTTTTTGCATGCATAAATTGGTGCAAAGATATTTTCTAACCTGGTAGGAGTATGTGGTGCAGGAGTATGTAATAGTCCTTCTGGCGTGTCAGGTACAGTCTGTCTTGCAAATCCCCAGTTACGCAGACCCACTAATTTCAGTATTGGGCAGAACGGCTGCTGTCTCTACACTGGAACAATCTTCCAAACACCAAATGGATATTTTTGGACAAAATCCCTTCTAAAAATTGCTAGAAAAACTGGCCCTGCAGCCACTGTGAGCTTTTGTAGGGAGTAATGAAGGTGCTTGTGTACAATTTCATGTTCAATAATGGGAGACCATGACATGTTCATTGCTGCTGGGCTGTCTTTCAACAGGGGTAGCAGCTTGAGGTTGTTTCTCTGAGGCTGATCCAGATGTTTAGCCACTAAGGGCTTCTCTGTGCAAGGTCAAGAAATGAGTTCTGTTCAGTGGTTGACTAAAGCAGAGGGTTGTATGAGGATAACATGCTGAATAAGGGCAAGAGAGGTTATATAGCCATATGGAAAACTAATAAGGCATTCTAAATGCCATGTCTGTTTTCAGGTAATGGTATCTAAGTTATTTACTTTGATTGAATAATTGCATTAAATATGAGTATTAAAACTACCGAGGTGTATAATGTGAATAATGGTGCAAAATTGGTTACATGGCTACAACAACTCTAAACCTCATGCTAGAAAATTGCCATCCCAGCATGGCCAGGCTTTAAGCAGCATTTTGCCTTATAAAATAGAAGTTTGCCGCTGGCTAGTCTAAAGCTCCGAGTCACAAGGCTGACCATTATAATTTAGACCTTTTTAGCACATGAGAAAGTAAACAGTAGGAGGTAAATTGATAGTTTACCAAATTCACATTTATATTCAGGGAGAGGGAAGTTTTCTTCTATTTTGCCCTTGAAACAGGTTCTAGTGTGGATAGAAGATCACTTGTCATTATTGTAGTTTGATTTCTGTTTTCTATTTAAACCATGATCCAGAAAAATTACTGACCCCTGAATTTACTTCTCAGGAGAAAATTAAAATTAATATTTTCTCATCACAGTGCTGAGAAAGCAATTAATATTTCACTGAAACATCTCAGTTCAAGGTTCTTGGAATATTATTCCAAAAATCAAGTTCATTTTTTATTCAGCTCAATCTGTCATGCCTTAAGCCTGATTCAGCAAGGTGAAACTGTAAATGTATTATATACATCATCATTCACACATTTAAAATTTACAAACATCTAAGCTTTTAACAGCTTATCCTGTGCTGGTCAATCAAAATATGGCTTATGCTGTGTGTGCTGTGCATATATCAATTTATACTTATACATACAATTTTTTCCCCATGATCAGGGACTAATATGTGGAAGGAGAATGCTACCTGGCGGTGTGATACTATGCTGAATCTCAGTTAATGACACTGAATGTATTTTCTCATCTGAAATCTTGGGTATTGCAATAAAACCCATGCCACTGAAGTATGTTTTGCTGCAATGACTACAGCAGAGTGTTGCTTTGCAACCCCTCCTGTAAACCACAAACCTCTGATTCCCCTTGCTGACATGTAGGGTCTCTGCTGAGATGCAAACAGACTTCAGAGAGCTGTAGCTAGACAACTGGATGAGCAATGTCAGGGATTTAGTTCTTAAGAAATGTTTTGTTTGTTTCATTTTCAGTTTCTGATATTGGTAACACTGGCACAGGGCATTTAGCAGGAACTGATGGCCAGCTGTCATTGGCAACATTCAGCTTTTCATGGACAGTCAGCTCCTCACAGTAATCCACCTTGCAAGACTGATTTGCAAGTTGTTGCTTAAACAGACTGATTTGTTAGTATGTAGACGCTCCATCAGAAATAATAATAGCCATTCTTTTTGCCAACCACACCAAGAGATAGATGTCAAATTGATCATTTTGTCATGGACAGTATTTTCAAACTCACCTTTGAGCACCAAATTAAAAATAGTCTGAATTTCAGACATCCAAAGCACTTATAATTTAGGAGGTTGTGATACCAATGAATAGTAAGCAGATTTTCAGAAACCTTACTTAAAACATTTTATTCTTTGTACAAAATGGACTTTTACAATAGGAAAAATAGTGAAAATTTGGTTTAATATTGTTTGCATTTACATTGATATTCTCTTTTATTTCAAGCTCATGAATAATATTGTTAGATACTAATATCTTTCCACAAATAAAGGTAGATAAATACCCACCAGCTACAAAGTTCCTTTTTCATGACTTTATTTTTGTTACAGATCTTTAGGAAAATATGTATACAATGTGAGATGCATCATCTACATAATTCACATTGCAGACCATCAGACTGCTATGAAAATTCCAGTGGAGAGTTATATACATGAATGGATATGTCAGAAATTTCTCCCTTTTGCACAAACCTACAGAACAGGAGTAAGGATATCCCAGTAAGCCATTGCTTCTGAGATGGATGCAGACTCTCTAGATTTGCTTTCATATTCAATTTGTTCATATGTTGTCCTCTAGTATGGTTTTATTTTAGAAAGAAATAACCATTTATTTACTTCCTACAGTCTGCGGTAGATGGCATTACTAAAAAGATACAGTGCAAAAGCATCAAAAGAGATATCTATGAAGAGGATTTATTTTAATTTATTAGTTGGAAAAAAATATTGACTGGAAATTTGTATTGGGGACAAGCAAGGAATACACTGAAGCACACAATGCAGTACAAAAGTGGATTCATGTATATAACTTTTCAAGAAAGCAAAGCAGATGAACAATAAAATCATGAAAGTGCATTATTAAGAAAAAAATATAGATGCAGAAAAGAAACAGTGGAAGGACTTTTAGCTTGGCCAGCTGCCAAAGTTAATATGTGCAGTTACTCATTATTATATAAGACACAGAGACATTCCTGATTTTATTGTTTGCTCTGTTAAAATTAGTACAGATGTCCCGGCTTGGAACTGCATTGGTATTTAAATGGTCTTTGTAATTTTCAAAACGTTGCATGAAAGGTGTCGGATCACACTTCACAAAACATGAAAAGCAATAACCCAAACAAAAAGACTGCATTGTTTCTCAATTCCAGACTTTAAAGTTCCCAGTACTTTGGGTGACAGGTTTACCAGGTGTCTGAGCAGATGTGAAGAGCCCATGCAGTTCATGATGACTGCCAAGAGGAAGAAGCTGTAAAGATCCCATTGAGGCTTTCTGGCCTCAGGTGCCTCTGTCATCCCACTCAGATGTTGAGGAGGTGGCTCCTTGAGCTTCGTTAGGATCACAGGATTGTGGGGTGACTCGTGATAGCAGGGGCCCCAGGAGACTCTAGCCCAACTCTGCTCAAAGCAGGGTGAGCAGTGGGGCTGGACCAGGTTCCTGCTGTTGAGTCATTCTTCAGGCAGCTCTAGGAATATGCAGTTCTCCATCAAAACAAAGAAATTGGGTCAGGGGGAACTATGAGGGCCTGGGGGATCTACCAATTGCGGCACTTCCCAATTTGAATTCACTCTTGCTGCTCGACTTGCTATTACTTGATTTAGCTCCACCATTTAAAAGTTGAGCTTCTGCCATGCAAACTTCTACTGCCTTTCCCCTAAGTGCATGTGATTATAACTACAGCTCTCAGCCAAAACAAACTGCAGGATCAAACCCATTATTAAACACATTTATTTTCCTGAAAAGCCTTTGTTCAGTGGAAGCTGCTAAATGAAAAAGATTTGAAACTCTTGTTCTTGCAGGTATTCTCACTCAGGTTCACACAAACTCTTGAAGGCAGAATATTTCTGCCTATGTAGATGTATGGGGGTAAAAGATGAAGTATTCTTTTCATCCTAACTCTGTTATGGCAGGAGAGGATATGTTCACAAAGGGTGCACACAGCAGAGCTTTTGCCCTTGCTCCAAGATGGCCAGCTCAAATCTGATCATCCTTTGAAAGAATCTTCCCAGAGCAGGCTATGGGATGGCTGTCCAAGCTGAGCCTGGCATCAAGTTCAAATTTTACAAGATTGCAGATAGTCTATTTAAGTAACAATGTTAAAGAAAATCAATGCAGAATTTCATCTTTCCTTCAGAGTTTTTATTTGCTTTTATCCTAACCAATTTGCACTCTGAATTGGTTCTCCTGGCACAGTTATTTCTTACAGCAAAACCTAATGTTATGCCCTGTATTTCACAGCTCTAGTTTTTCAGAGCTTGGCTAGCTCCATGACTTGGAGGGTCTGCTGTCTTTCTGTAAGATCATGCTCTGTTTCTGAATGAGCAGGCAAACTCCAGAAGTTTGCACACAGCCTGGAGCCCTTTGTCTGCACCTAACATCTCAGTTCAAAAAGACTTTTAGACACATTGAGCACAAGCTTAGTGTGAAATGAGTATTTAACAGCCTCGTCAAACTAGAGAAAGGTCTTTTGCCTTCAACGTGGTTGAGATTTCACCCTGAGAAAAAACCTGTATATAGGGTACTGCAAACCATATTGCACCCTCTGCCAGTTTCCCCCTCACGGGAAGAGAGTGTTTACAACTGCTTCACTGGAGCTGATGGAATGAGAGAGGCATTCCAGCTGGACTGAAAATAATGCTGTTAAAGTGGGCAAAAAGGGGCTATCTGCTTCAAAAACCGGGACCTTAACTGCTCGTATTCTGGCCTAAGAATGCCATTGGCTTAAGGTGAGAAAACAGCTTCAAAACTCCAGGGCAAAAGAAAACATTTTCTGCTGATCTGCTTAATGTAGGATGAGTTGACCTTGAAAATTTTAGAACAATAAAATAAAATAAAATATGAGTCAATGGTTCAGTCACTAAATTAGAAAAACAGCTGCACCATTTTGGCAATGTCATAGGTTACATCAATAAAGTACTTTCACCTCTATCTCACAGAAATCATATAATCTGTCTCATTATTAAAATGTTAAAGCTATAAAAGAACTAGTGAAACCAATATTATATCTGCATAGTTCAGTAAAAATGCCAAAAGGCTGTTTTCTGTAATGAGATATTGTACATCATCTAGGCACGGTGGGCAAAAACCATAACGAATAGGGGTAAATCAAGCAAACCTTCACTACGAGGTGCCTATGGTGACATTCAAAATATAAGTTTGGTGCCTGATGTGCAATTTAAATGCATTGATCCAGTAAAGTAATAAAAAAAATCCTGCTTATGGTCTCACCACCTATCTGATAGACTGCACACCTGTAAGATGTGCCTACACACCAGCAGCATGCAAATCAGAGTTGAAATACACATTAAGATATAGCATGCCGAGGGAAGCTATGTCATCTGGAGGTGAGACAGAGTTAACTCAGTGTAATGACTCTCTATGGCATTGTTGATTTATGCCATACTGGATCACAGCACAAGTTTTCCTCTGCTGGACATCCACTGGTCACCTATTGTCCAAACACATCTATTCCAGTAAAAATGTTTATTTAGGTGCCTGTAGATTTCATACCAAACATATTTAGACATAGTCCTGCTGGTCTAAGAGTATAAGACCACTTTCATACATTCACTGCTTTTTATTCTACAGATTAGAGTTTTGCCATAACTAATGAATGGATGCTGAAATCTATTATATTTGGTTCTTGAAGACTTTCTGAAGTGAGGTCTGGAGTTGTAAATTATTAGGTTCCCATCCATAATGCAAGGACTGCAAAGTCTCCTCTAAAAGGAATGCCTTTCCGTTTATTCGAGGTGCTTCTCCAAATGCCATGAATAGTCAAATCCCAAACTGTCAGTCAGAAATAAGTGTGACCAGACTACATCATTCACTGCAGTGCACATCACAAAGAGAGGCCATGGTAATCAGGTGGTAATGTGGCACATTAGACTCAGTGTCATGGCCAGAAGAGGCTCACCTGGTAATTGTAGTCTAGCATGATGTTATGGTTGGGGACGGTGTTGTTTAGAAAATCTCCAGTGAAAGGGTTGTTTTCACAAAGTGTACTGAGAGTCTACCGCTAAACCATCAGAAAAACACGACCAAGTTTTCATTTCATTTCATTTCATTTCCATCTTATTTATATCTGGTTTTCTGAAGAAACTATAGTAGCATCATTTAGTACAGTTTTTTTCCTGAAAATAGATAAGTGGATCGTTGGTTTGAAAATACCTTTGCTTTTCCTCCACAAAAGTTACTTTTATGGAAATCATTACTTCATTAACAGAGTGTTTTCTTCCAGTCATGACAATCTCTCACATCATAAAATCAGAGTCAGGATTTCTAATTAAGTACCATTTTCCAATGTTGAATACCTTTAAAACCTGTCTGATTAGTTCTATCCAAATGTAGAAAGAGATTTACCATATTCAACACCTCCAGCAATCACAAAGAATCACCTCACTTGCAGATATTTTTCCCATGAAATGTTTACATTACCCTCAATATTCTCAGTCACACTTCAGACCAAGAATTCCCCTCCTGTTACTTATTTTTTTCATGTAACTTAAAACTTAAATGAACCAGGTAAGAATTAACATATGAAATTACTGACTTTTGAAATACCCTGACTGAAGGTTGCTTGTTATCAGTAAAACAAGGCACTGAAACTACATCCTGAAAATGCTGTGCTTCCAAGTTTTCCAGTTTGTTGAGTCCTTATTCATTTTTCAGCTGTGAAATAATATCCATAGTCTAATCTAAATGAAATAATTTTTTCTTTAATTTGATTTATTGTTTTAGCTCCAGAAGTGTTCCAGGCTTTTATGGATGGAGGTCCAGGATACTCGTACCCAGTAGACTGGTGGTCACTAGGAATTACAGCATATGAATTGCTGAGGGGTTGGGTAAGAATTATGGAGTTTGTTATTATCTAACAAAAGTGTCAAGTTTGCAGTGCCCCTGAGTGCACTCTTCAGGATAAAATTTGAGAGTACAAGGCCCAGGTCAGGAATGCTGTCCTGGTTCTTTCCCAGCTGAAAACACTCTTGGGAAAGTTTCACCCCATACTCAAATATATTATGAAAATTTGCCTCAGTTTGGCTAAGGAAAGGCCTAATGTTTAATGGTTTCTTCGTAATGCTGAATTGCAAATAATGGTATTTTTTTTTCAAATAGAAGTTGAGTTACTTCAGAATCTATCATATCTTTGATTCTCTTGGCTAATACCATAAGAGATCTAATGTAATATCCCAAGATGCTTGGCCCAACTGCAGAAAATGCTTATCTGCCAGTGCATTTTTTTCTTATCTAATCAATTATGTGAATAAGCTTAATGAAAAATCTTCCTGAGCATGGTCAAATATTACAGAAGATAATAGAAAATTCTTTTCCATTTTGGTTCAAAGGATTTCAGTTAGTTGCTTAAATATTTACTATTCCCCATGGAAAACAGTAATTTAGATACTATTATAGGATGATGACATAGCTAAAGCAGCTGTTTGGGGTTTTTTAAATTATTTTTCATTCCTATTTTGGAAAGAGGATTTTATTGCATTGCAGTATGTTTTTTTAAAAGGGAATAAGTTTTTTATATTATGACACTAAAGCAGTTCTGCTACCTTGTCTTGCCAGACAATCCATCCCACAAAAACCTCACGATTTCATGTAGGATGACAGATAAAGGAAAATAGAAATAAAGAATAATTATTTTTCCCATTTTTAGATGGAAAACTTAATTTCAGAGTGTCTGCATATTATTACTTCAGAATCTGCATTTTTTGAAGGCCGAAAACTTGGCCAATCTATTCTGTATTTCCATAGAAATAGCAAAAGCCATACTCCTGAGACAAAGATCTCTCCCATTCAAAAACTGTTTCATCTCTCAAAGCAGAGGAGTATTAAACTCTTTTCTTAACAAAACAACAAACTAACAATTATTATCAATTTTTCTCTACCATAATTCTCAAACCTTAGGGAGTTTTTAGGCTGACATTCTTCCTGGAATGGCGAAGTTGGAGTCTGGCAGTGATAAGCATAATACATCCTCAACCCTAGTCACAGATGGTAGTTCTAGCTGCACTTACAGTAAATTAAGAGAACATCCTGATGGTTTTATATCAACGCTTTCACCAGTGAGTGTCTCCAAGAAAGGAGAGCAATGAATGATTGTTAATGAAGGCTGAACTCCCAAGACTAATCACAAAAGGTCACTTTAATGGGACAAATTCACTTTAATAAGTGAAAAAATATGTAGACTGATACCCATTTGCCAACATCCATGCAGTCTTTCCTGAATAAGTCAATCTGGCTACAAACAAAGCAAAGTTTAGACTGAATCAATTTGTTTGCTTGATTGTTTTAAATAATAACATTGCCATCTGTACCTGTTCAAGTCACCCAAGCCAGCTGCTTGTTTTCTCCTGAAGAGCAGCTCTTGGCTACTGAGCAAGCCAGAGGATGGCTTGGCAGCCCACACCACTGTACGGACAAGGAAGAGGTGTGCATTTTCTAAATTCTTCTGGTCTAGACAAGGCCTAAACTGACACAAGTGATGACAAGAGAAGTAGCAGGGGGTGGAGGAAACGTGTTTAACCCGAGGCGCGTTGCCGTCCCAACAAGTGCGAGCTCGGCAGCCCCGTCTGCCGCAGCAGCGCCGCGCAGATGGCCGCGAAGGCACAGTTTGCACACCAGGCTGCGAGCCACACCTGCAGGCACGCAGCCCCTGCTCCTCCAGGCTCCCCAGCCCTCTGCCCAGCGGCAAGGAAACAGCCCCACTGCCACCGAGAACCCGGAGCAGCCCGCCCGTGCCAGCCGCAGCAGCCCTGGGCAGGGAGGAGGCTGGGGCAGAGCCGCGGGACACGGGGCTGTCTGCAGCTGGAGCCTGGTGTGCGCTACTGCATGGGAAAGGCAGGGGACAAGCCGGGAAGGAGCATTAGAAATAAGAAACATCGCAAATCTGATTTTCCACCTCGGAGCTGTGCGCAGCGTATAATGCCGACAGCCTGAATTCAAGAGGCGATAAGTAAAAATAAAATTAGTAAATTCATTGAGCTGAAGTTTTGTTTTTATTTGCCTCTACTGCTCAGGGTGCTAAAGGCATTCCAGCCATTTTCATGTCTGGCTTCCTACTGCTGGGCAGCCAAGACCAAGTTCTGCTCGAAATGGCCCTGTAGATACAGGAGCATCTTGTGTCCAGTCCAGAGCTGTCTGCACCATTTTTTGGTTATCCACAGCAGAGATAACATTTCTCAATAATTTTTCTCCTTAAATTTATCTCCTTACCCAGCAGCTAATAAAATACCTAACAAGAATAAAGCAAATTCACACAGCTTTGCATCAAACATCGATCTTTTCACCAAGTCCATGAAATTAAACTGTAATTAAAGTGCATGATGCAAACCGTGCCTCGTCTCAGTCTGTTCCTGAGCTATAGACAACTGCTAAAATGCTACAATGAATGTATATTCCATGAATTCAGTAGAGACAAAGTGAAGGGATGAGATAGTAGGTGGGGTTCCCAGATTCTGACTTTCATTGCAATGTGAACAACTTACAAAAAACTTTGGTAGGAAATCATGAATAAAAGCAAACCAGATTTTTTTTCCTTTTTTCATAAAATAGAACTGAAGGGATAGGACCCTCAAGTGGATTGAATATCTGAAAAACAGGAGAGATAGAAGTATGAAGGGCCTCAAAAAACCAAACTTATAACAGCCATTTATAGTTCAAATTAACTAATAAAAATATTTAAAATCTCTGCAAATCTCAAAAAATCAAGACTGCAGAATGCTAATAATCTTGAAAATAAGGTAAACTTTAGGGATTTAGGTGAGGAAAAAGGCATGGGCTGAAACATCCTTAACAGAAAAGCTTTCCATGATTCATAATTCCTCATAGTTGCTATTTTTAGAGTTAATTGCGATTTTCAACAATTGGTGTACATTCTGTCTCGATCCTATTGATCACATTGTTCTATCAAGTTAAGCCAGCAGTAGGTTGCTTCTAGGTGACAGAAAGCATGGAAAAGTTGCATTTTTAATGACTGTTTTATGGTGACATTGCCACATGAAGGGAAAAGCATATGACAGACTATTTCTAATGATGATTTTGAACCCAATTCAGGAAAATTATGAATTTAGAGCAGACATTTAGGTCCTTTGAATTCATGTGGACATGGTATAGCTAAATGACAACAGGCTAACTGAATGTGAATCAAAGCAAAAAGATTTAAGCCCTCCTTGAATTTATTTTTAGAATATCCCAGTGCCTTGGAATGGACTTGGTTTCATACATATGTTCAAAGTTAAATATGTGCATGAATCTTCCCAGAATAAGAATATGTCCTGAGTCTTTATGAAGAGTGACTCCAACTCCTTAACAGATTAGATAACTGACACCTAGAAATATTCTTAAATTACTATCTTCTACCAGTACATACTAGCAAAAGTAGAGGGATGCTTCAGTTCTTAGTCAAGGTAATGAGTGTCTGCCCTTTGCTGTTCAGGATATTGGATTAATAGGTAACTCTGTGTTGTTTATGAATTATGATGCATTAATTTGCACACTGTTGCTAGGATGGCATTTAGCTGCAGATCTCATACCACATATTTATCACCTGCTGGGTACAACTTAATTCACAAACAATCCACTCTCTGTCCTTGTTTACAAAAATACATTAAGGATAATTATAGCAACTTGCTTCAAACATACAACTATGTGCACAGAAAAGAACAAGAATATAAATTTATATGTAGTACTTTTATTTCCAAATTCTGCATGCAATAAAAGATAAATCAGAGAAAATTTCATGAATAAAGCACTGCAAAGACCAGAGCTTTTCTTCATCTATAGAAGAATTTAGGCACTGCAAACACATGACAGCAGATCCATACAGTGTGTTAATTTTGGACTTTAAAAAAGGCGAAGGAGAAGGATTGGGGTTTGGAGTCTTCTTTTTCACTGTGATTCTGACACAGAATTCTGTAAGCACTTTTTAGTTTCTCTATCTACTGCTCAGTAAAATCAGGATGACAAAGCTCCTTTCAGCCAGCTCTTTTCAATTTTGTTAGTTTAGGTCACAAGAACTGAACACTAGTACTACAAGAAAAAATAGTAAATAGTCCACATTTTACATAGAATGCCCAAGGAACAAAATCATTTATTCATCTCATTTGAACTGATGCTTCCTTTCATGAGAGAAAAATTTGCAGAGGAAATGCATTTATGAGCAATTACATTTGTTACAACCAAAGAAAAGCACAAACGCAAAGGATTAGACTCAAAAGTGTTATAAGATATTTTTGTGGTTTTGATATTTCCAAAACAAACAATACTGAGCTCAGGAAAATGTGAATAGTCTGCACTCTTTTATCCATTCTTACTGACTTGATACTGATTTAACTTTATCCCAGAGGCCCTATGAAATTCATTCAGCCACCCCCATTGATGAGATACTCAACATGTTCAAGATAGAAAGAGTTCACTACTCATCTGCGTGGTGCAAGGGCATGATAGCACTACTGAAAAAGGTAAGAAAGCACAAATACCTTCTGCCCTCTGTTCTCTCCTCTTCCAGAAGCCCCTCCAACACTGGAAAAGGCATCAGACAAAGACATACCTTAGATAGTCAGCATTTCAAGGATAAGAGAGCAGGGTTTATTTCTAGGCTGTTCTGGATGTGAGTGGTGCAGTATTTTCTCTTCAGAAGATGCATTATTCTTAGGCTTAGAATCGGGCTTTTCTTGGCTTCAAAAAAGTAAAAATTTAATATTTCTTTTATTTTAAAGCTGATTCACTAATGATAGTAAAAGTCTGGGAATCAGTAATTCCTCCTCTGTGCCCTAGCCCCATTTCCCCCCAGGTATGGATATGCAAGTGGGACAGGGAAGGAAGGACCACTCCGTGCTCTGAATTTCTGCTGCAGTTTCCCTTCTGCTGCAGACAGGGAGATTGGAAATTAAAATGGCTGTATCTCTTCCTGTCCCATGTTGCTATAGTTGCAACAACAGAAGTCGAGCCACTTTGCTGTAAATGTCACTAAGCTACAAGACAGGGCTCTTACTGAATGAATACAACCCTAAAAATTGTTTTCTTCCCAAAATCCCAGTTATTTGTTTGCTTTAATTGTCTGGCCACACCACAAAGATAATCTGTCTCTTTTAGGTATTTCAGATCATCAATATTGACACTTGAACCGGAAATATTTGTGAATGTCAGAATAGAGTAATAAAAAATATATGTCTTCTGCAGCAATTAGCAATCTAGATTTGAATAGATAGAACAGTGAGGTGGATGATTTTAATTGCTGCCAGGATGCTCAGGGTAACTGTATCTTCCAAAAAATTAAAGACAAAATACAAATTGTTGGGTGGCATTGAACTGTGATGTTTCATTTCACGTGATCTCTTGTGTATTTGTAAGCAGACTTTTGTTGCTACTACATTTATACACTTCGTGCCTGCAGCAGCCATCTGGTGGCAATTAAATTATACTCATATCCTATGACTTATTACTTCTAATTTTTTTTTTAAATTGGGACTTCTAGCATCTGTTAGAAGATTCCCTAGCCATTTTCTTACTTAAAGATATGTATCAAACGATTTATGTATGTGATACATTTACTCTTCTGTATGGCACCCAGTCCCTTAGAAAATGCCTTGTGCTTGATCACAGCTCCTCACTAAGGACCCAGAGTGCCGCCTTTCGAGCCTTGCAGACATCCAAAACTCTCCCTACCTAGCTGATGTCAACTGGGATGCTGTTCTAGAGAAAGCTGTGACCCCAGGCTTTGTTCCTAACGTAAGTCGATATTCCAGATGAACAGTGTTTGTAAATTCTGACTTTAATTATCACTGCCGTTTTACTTGTTTATGCTTGTATTTATTGCTCTTCAGTGATTTACTTTGGATTCTACTTTCATTTACTCAGTCACAGCTAAGGGAAAATTCGTCCCATTTCAATAGAACACAACAAAAACTAATTAATCTTGGTTCACTTTCCTTTCCCTTTCAAATAAAAGAAAACTTTTTCCAGACTTTGCATTTCAGCTGTTAGAGCAAATGATTGTCAAAGTTAACTCTGAGATAAAGAATAATGAGAAGACTGTTGTGGCTGTGGAAGTTAGACATTTGAATAACATTTGGAAAAATTTTTAACATCCCAGTATGCTGTTACTTTTTCACTTAAAAAATAGTGTTCCAAAAGGCTGACCTATTTCCTTTGTGACAGTTTCTTACAATAAAACATTCAGATTCTGTCAGGGAATTCAGTGGTTTCTTTTTTACTGTGGTCCCTATTGTTAGTATTTTCTGGGTATTTCCATTTTGATAATTTTCTAGTTAAACGTATTTGAGGGCCATGAATACAAATAATGTGGTGTTAATGTGCTTCGCTTTTTTTAGTCTTATTGCACTACAATTATTCTGCAAACAACATATTTGTAACATACCAAGGTTCGTTTCTGATTTTTTGTTTTTTTAATGCAACTGTAAATAAAGATGAGGAAGGCGGATTCCGCCAGATAGACCCTGTCTTCATCCAGGTGCGCCTTAGAGTTCATGATAAACATGATGGGGACAGGGTCCAACCCTTCAGAACATGATGGCAAGAGAGCATTGCCTGATGGAGCAAAGGTGGCCAGGTGGGTTGCCAAGACACTGCTGTCAGCGATTGCTGGGCTTCTTGACACCTGAGCAGAGCCTCTCTGGCAGCACCATCCTGCAGGAGAAGAAAGCTGTGGGTGGGCAAGCAGGGCATCCCTCAGGGAACCGGGAGAAAGACCAGGAGCACAGCAGGTAACAAGCACAACTGGAGAAGGGAAAGGCAGGCCCCTCTTACAGGCACTCCAGAGCAATGTTCACCTGCGGGGAAATTCCTTCCTTTCGCTTGGCAGCTCAATCCTAGTGCAAGAGGAAAGCTTGAGAGGTGAATGTCTTATCTACCAGGCCATGGCTCTTTCACTCTTACTTGATGTCCATGCAGCGGGAGTAATTGCTGTGCCATGCCAGGATCCTCCCCTACACTCCCTCGGGTCTCTGCCCTAAGCAAAGCAATGCAGAGCAAAGCTCCTTCCTGGCCTGGTGGACTGTCAACTACGTTCTCCTGGTGGTGTGGATCTATAAGATGGGATCTATAAGATGACTTTCCTCTTCTCCTTTTTTCAAGTTAGAGCTGCTCTTTGAGATTTCAGAGGTGTGCAATGACTTCTCAGGCAAAACTCAACCAATTATTTACACCTCCTACAACCAGTTAAAAGTTTAATCCACAGTCATCAGCACGTGGAAAACTTCACAACAGAGTATTTTATAGAGGAGATCCAGTTCCCCACACCCAAAGGTACAACACACGTGCGGTTCCAAGAGAGTTTCAGACTCTGCAAAGACAGCTTTTCTTTTCACATTTGGATTAACTTTATTTGTGTTTTGGCAGGCATCTATAAAATTGAAGGGGAAATCTGTAATATGTGAAGCAAAATAATATTCTGCATTTAAAAGGAAATAGGAATAAAATGTTTCATTTATCTATCCAGATTAATCTGAAAGTCCCATTACAAGCTCTACCAGACTCTTCTGCACAGAGTCTGATATTACAGGGCTCGTTCCACCTGGTCAATCAAGTGTGTCAGGAAAAACAGTGCGGTGAGAATCAAAGTGTCTTTTCTAGCACAACATTTTTTTTATAGAAACTTTGCTGTTTCATGAGACTAAGTTTGTCTAAACATTTTCCAGGAACTTTCTCTTTGTTGCACCAGAAAAACATTCACTGATTAATTGGAGCCACACAACAAAACAATTCTTGTTTTTCAACCTTTGGTGGGAGGGTGAACTGGGGCCCTGTGACCTGCAGAGTGTTTTGAAACCGGAGAGTTTTATAAATTTTGACAGCTTGCCATGACTGTCAGGAGCTTGTCTGCCTTCTGCAGCTGAGAGGGCACACAGGAGGCCCGTGGGAGCAATGTCCCATAGCTTAATTTCTCCCTTATAGTTTGATTCCACAAACATAGTTCTTACTTAAATAGCACACGTGTTTCTTTATGGCTTAGTTAGTTTCTTCATATCCAGCTTGGAGTCATAAATTATTGTAGGGTTTTTTTTTAAAATATAACTTGCTTTTATTTTTAAAGATTCAGAATGAAAGTGATGTATTTTTTAAGTACTCAATCAAATCTCAAAAATATGCATGCTCAAGGAAGGAACTGATATTGATGAAACCTAAGGAATTATTTATTTATTTATTAATAAATATAAATAAGCTATAAACTGCCAGTAATAAAAACCAAATATGTTCTACTAAAGCTGACTGGATAATATGAAGGAAAAGGCATCAGATGTCTAGATATTATGCTCTGACTATACAGAATTCTCTAGGAATAAAAATGATGGAGTGATCTCTAAACCAAATGCTTCATTGTAGGACACCACAAAACATACAAGAAGTTTCTGATGTGATTTTGCTGCTTAGTGTCTTTGGTTACTGAAAATATCTGTCATTTATGTATGAGTTATTTTAGTACTTCCACCTTGACAGTGACAATGGCATGACTGAACTCTCAGAAGTCCCAAAGGAAAACAGGCTGCTTTTAACATCTTCCACTACACAATTCAAATTGTTTGCAAATTTTCTGTAAAGGCCTCCCTGGTATAACAAAGAATCTTAAAATTTGCTTCAAGCATCACAAATTAACATAACATTTTTTTATGGAGAATCCAAAATATTTAAGTAATATGTGTAATGGGTAAGGAAAACCTTAATAAAGTGGATAGAATAGAAAAAGAATCATAGATTAGAACAAAGCACATGATTGGGAAAAGCCAACAAGGATTCACCAAGGACAAACGGTACTTTCCAAACCTGAGCATATTCAATGACAAAGTAGCCTGCTCCGTTGATACGGGGCAAGTGGTTCTTGTTGTTTGTCTGGATTTCTTCAAGGCTTTTGATAGAGTTTCCCACGGCCTCCTTTTTGAGAAATTGATGTGTTATGGTGTAGACAAGTGATCCGTGTGATGGGTGGGGAACGGGTTGGATGGGATGGATGGCTGACGGGCTGCACCCAGGGGGAGGCGGAAAACAGCTCCTTCTCAAACTGGCAGCCTGTTGCAGGTGGGATCCCACAGGGATCCATATTGGGTCCAACACTGCTCAACACCTCAACAAGTGATGTGAATGATGGGATCAAGTGTACCCTGGGGAAGTCCACTGATGATGCCAAACTGAGTGGGGAAGCAGACACTTTGGGAGAACCACCCTGCAGGAGGACCTTTGGAGGAGTGGGTGTATTGGCAGGGCGGCCACAAAGATGGCTCCTGGGAAAAGTGACTCTCGTGGCTGCCTGGCGTTGGGCCGGTGTCAAACCACGACAGTGGGCTGACAAGAACCTTTAGAAGTTCAACGAGAGCAAGTGTAAGCTCTTAAATCTGGGAAAACATAGTTCAGGGGTGTAGCGCAGGATGGGATCTACCCAGCTGAGGAACAGCTCCAGCAACTCTGGAGGTCCAGGTGGACAGCAAGCTCAATGTGAGTGACCAGGGTGCTGCCATGGCAAAGAAAGCCAACAGCATGCTGAGTTGTATCAACAAGTGCATCACTAGCAGAGATAAAAAAAGTCATTGTCCCACTCCACTAAGCACTTGCCAGGCCACATCTGGAATACTGTGTTCAATTTTGGTCCCCACTACACAAAAAAGATGTGGACAGGCTGGAGAGGGTCCAGAGAAGGGCCACAGAGATGATCAGAGGAGTGCCAAATAGGCCATAAGAGGAAAGGCTGACAGAACTGGGCTTGTAGAGCCGTGAGAAAATAAGGATTAGGGGAGACCTTATCACCATGTCCCATTACTTAAAGGGTAGCTACAAAGATGGAGCCTCCCTTTTCACAGGGAGTCACATGGAAAAGGCAAGAGGTATTGGGTACAAGCTACTCCTGAGAAGATTCCAGTTGGACACAAGAGCAAAATTTTTTATAGGAGCAACAATCAGCCATTTCAATAATCTGCCCCTGAAAACGATGTATTCCCCAAAACTGGACTCTTTTAAGATTCAGCTGGACAGGTTGCTGGGCCGTCTTGTCCAGACTGGGGATTGTGGTTTCACCCAGAAAAGTTTGACCAGATGATCCTTGAGATCCTTTCCAACCTGGGATTCTATAATACTCTGAATCCTGTTTTATATAAATGCTGCTAACCAAAACAGGCCTGTTCCTTCCTTTGTTCTCATGGACAGCATCTAAGTAACGGAATCCACTGCAACACTTCAGACAATCAGATTTCAACAAGGTCTTAGAGGTACTCCCCATCTCTTCTGCACTATTACTGGTGCCATTTATGCTCTACAGCAGTAACTGATATTCTGATGAAGACCCTGGGCCAGATTAGTCTCTCTCACTGGGGTAACATAACTTTAGTCCCTCTAGGAGCATGTCTGTTTATAACTAGGAAGAGGATCTAACTCTTTATAATTGCTTTATAATATGGTTTTTATCTTATCTCCCTTATTTAAACTTCGAGCATCTCTCCAGGCCTAAAAAGACAGTTTTCATTTTACCAATGTGATTGAGGAGCTGGTTCATTATTACTGGTAATAACACTTGCCAAGCAAAGTAAAATACCACAGCGATGCTTCAAAGAATAACTTTGAATCCTTTTGTACCAGAAAGGAAGACTGAACTGTGATCCCACATTTGAACTTGAAGAAATGATTTTAGAGTCCAAGCCTCTCCATAAAAAGAAAAAGCGACTTGCCAAAAACAAATCCAAAGACGGAGCTAAGGAAACCTGCCCACTGGTAAGATGGGACTGTGACTGCAGTCAGTGCCATTTCGTTTACACTCTAATAGGCAAACTCAGTTAAGTTCAGTTTTGTCACCTGTGAAAAAAGACTCAACCTCTCTGTCTGTCATTTTATACATTGCATAAATCATCTCCAAAGCAAGATGAAAAGCAACCATTTATTTTAGTCAGATAGTAACAACATGTTTAATTTTTAAGATTATCACAGATGCTCATTTAAAGTATGAAAAAGTGTTGCCAATTGCCAAAAACACTTCCCACACATGGACGAATAGTTACAAAGAGTATTTATTTGCTGCTACTACCAGAAATGAAAAGTATGCAGTGAAAAGGCTTGTTATTTATAAAAATATTAAAGCTGTCTCTTCCACTCTTGGATAATGTGTCCAATGAAGAAAGATGCATTGTATGAACAGTCAAGAGTACTGAGAAGATTAATAATAATTTCTAGACTTGAATTATCATTTCAGTGAGGTTTTATAAATTATGTTGCTACTCCTAATGATTTTGAATGTTCATGCAAGCTGTTCTTCCTAGAGCTATCAGATGTAAAAATCCTCAGGAATTCTTTGTGGGGAGCTTCTTCCAAAAGAATGAGATTGATTGTGCTATCACGGCCCAGTTTAATGAGTCTTCGAAATGCCTCTTGATAGTGTTCATTCATAAGCCTTTTTGTTCGGTGTTGTTTGTGTTGTTGTGATTTCTGTCTATGATTTCTCATCTTTTTTAATCAACCTATTCATGCTGTTTTTTAAAGAACGTACACCTGCAGCAGTGCTTGGAAACCGTTAGGAAAGAATTCATCATATTCAACAGAGAGAAGTAAGTGCATTTCTTAATGCCTCTTTAGCATTCAGTGCTAAAATTAAATTGAGAATTATTTTTTTTCTCACAGTGTAAGGGAAAGTGATTAATGATCACAGCAGCAGAGCCTAAAAGACTGGATTTCCATTGATTTCTTCCGCTTATAGTCTCTGGTGTGATGGTTTTGTAGTTCTTGCATCTCTGCAAGCAAGCAGAAGACCTTGTGATGAAAGTATGTTAGAAATATAAGGCAAATGTTACCGAAACTCCCCAGAGAAACTGTCAGTAATTAAGCAGAGGAATACAACACAAGGTACCACTTTTTCACAACTCAAACAAAACCAAGGGAAGTCATAACTCATGAAATTTTAATGGTATGAACCACACTGTTCTGACTTGGAAACACTGTTCATACTTCCCACTATCAAAAAAAAAAAAAAAAAAAGTGTATTTCAACAAAGCTAAGTATTACACCTTTTCCAGACATAAAGCAAGAATTTCTAATCTAAGGGTCAGCCAGGGTTCACAGAAGGACAAGACTGATTCCCAAGGATATCAATAACCTCCAATTAATGCACAGCATTTCTTGTAAATTACTGCCTTTGAGTTGCAGTCATAATGGACCCATTCGTATTAGCAGATACACCTCATAACGATGGAGTTGCTTGTGTCTTTGGTAAAATTATTGCATTTCATTCAAGTATATTCCACGTTTTTATTTGACCTAATTATATATGCAAGCCTGTCTAATAGAGTTGTGAGATGTTAAAAATTAATTTAAAAAGTTGTGACTATTTTACTTAATGCATACAATGCAGGTAATTACTGTCTCTGTAATTAAAACTGGGAAAGGGACTGTCAGCTTTGCACAGTTCACACAATAGCACAAAGGAAATTATGCCATGAAATACACTTCTTCCTGTTACAGTCTGTGGGACATTTCTTGACTGATACTGACTACTCACAGAAACTACAAGGTCTTAGAAAGAAAAGGAAGGTCCAGCAGATTCTTCATGTTATTTTATGTGATCTCTACCACAAGAAAGCCATGTGTTTCTGTAAAAGCCATAAAGAAGAGAAGCCAGACCAAGCCAGCCCATAGAAGGTTTTCAGAAGCATCTTGGCAGATTCTCTGAATCAGTTGAACTAGTGGATGCTTGAACTTTGTAGTTTAACCTACAAAAATCAAAATTATTAATATCATAATAATAAGATTAGAAAAATGTTACATTGATAAATAAATTTAATGAGTTTCCAAGAAGTTGTTCACACAACTCTTTCATTTCCACATATTAGTCTCCCACCTACTCCAGTGTCACACATCAAGAAGTTCCAATAAGCAGCAATTTTTGAAAGTTAAGACACCAGATTTTGTAAGACACTCAAAATCTCATTGGTGTGTTCACTAGCTTGAACGATTTCTCTTGTCATGATTTTACTGTGTTATTCTTAAATCTTTTTATGCATAGGGAATTTTTTTGTTTGTTTCATATTGCACAACTACAGTAACAACACGGGCTATAAAGAACACTGGGAGGCTGATGAGAGATAAAGAAGTTTAAAGGGAGTACAAGTAAAATGGAAGCAAAAGGTTAACCACATGCACTTCAATCAGAAAAGCATGTGTTTTGGTCATTGCTTGATTGGCTTTGACAAGGCAAAGGAACAATATTTAATACAGACCTACAACAGATCCTGCATTGTCTAAAGCCAGATCACAATAATTTCTCCTTTAAATTGCATTATATCTTAAGAAGGACGTGGAGAGACTTCTGTAATACTTTTCAAAGACAAAAATGTTAAGAAGGGGGGAAGCAGAGGTCAAATGTTTGAAGTTCAAAGTGAATTCAAGTTAATGAGAACAAAATAGGAGCAACGGCAGGCACAGATGCCATCATATCAGAAGAAGCTATGCAGTATCCACTAGAGGAACTCAGGGTGGGTTTCCTTAGACCTTCTGTGCCCTCAGGGCTGGATGTACAGGCTGAGGCTGTGCTTACATGGATTTCCAAAGCCACATGGCCCATCAAGTTCTTAGGAAAAGCTGCAGAAGCTGAAAGATGTGGACTGTTTGTTCCTACAAACACAATACCTATTAATATGTGATTGTATCATTAGGTGAGGTGTCAATCCCAAACAGGGCTTTAAATCAGTCTCAGATTAATGCAGCCAGACATTTTGATATTCTTCCATGTTCCTCTACATAGTAACTGTTGAAACTATCTGCGTATTTCCACTATATTCAGCAACAAAAATCCACATTTTATTGTGGCTTAAGCCTTCTGCTCAGTTTACTTCAGTGTCACAGAACACTACATAAATCCTAATAAAGGATGAAAAAAAATAGCATGTCTTTCAAGGGAAAAAAATGAGACTCCCCAAACTACAAGGATTCAAGGAAAATTTCAGATGCTTCTAACTGAGCAACATGAAGTCAGGCAGTAATACGTAGTTAATTGTGTGGTTAGCCATCCCAGTTCCACAACATCTTGCAATCCAATAGTTGTAAAATATCTGCTATGAAAAGCAGAATCTGATTTTATTGAATGCCTTGCTGGTAGTTCTACACGGTGCCTCTTTTCCACTGTGTGTCTTTCACCCTGCAACAGACACTGCAAATCTTGCAGCAAGTCATACTTGCTTTCTTGTCAAGAAGCTCAGGAGACTATCAGAAACTCTTAGACTCCAGACAAAAGGAGCAGGGGGAGGGAGAGAAAAGGCTCACTATGCCAAAAAGAATTTAAACATAGTGGAAGAGACTGAAGTAAGTTAAAAGTTTCAGTTAACGAACACAAAGACACAATGTGCACATTTTCTTTATTCTATTGCTTTCTGTATTTGAGTAATGGAAAACTGGTATTTGTAGGAATGTTTTAAGCAAGGGCTTCATGGACAAAGACATAAGGTTAGTGATTGTCAGTAGTGGGTAAAAAAGTTAGATTTTTATCCCTTACACACTCCTGATCAGAGGGCATCTTCTGTTGAATATTTCAGTGGATGTGAGCTACAAATTCAAATATGTGCGTGTGTGTGTGTGTTGATTTGACGTGGGGGTATGGCATCTGTCCACAGTGACATTATCTTCCAGTACCTTCAAGAGAGGGGTGCACACTGCCCTGATCCAAAGTAAATAACAGGAAAATCCTTTTGCAGGGTTTGTTTTCTATTCTTAAAAGTGTCAGTGTAGTCTCTCGGTTTTGAACACATAAACTAAATAAACTCTGATATACAAATGGCCCACATGCTGATTAGCTTGACAATATTATCTGAAGTATATTTCAGGGATCTGTTTGGCTCCTTTTTGTGGCAAAATAATTTTTTTTGTTTTAATTCCATTTCTGTATATAGATATTTTACTATATCCAGAAATGCAGCACCAAACACTTTGCAATATCTTAATGTGTATTCCCATAGAGTTGCCAGCAATTTTTCAAGAATTTGATATCATTTAGAAGCTGTAGGCTACATTTTCAAATTTTCTTTTTTTGATTTTGTGTGTGTGTCTGTGGTGGGGGAGATTGTACAGATAAATCCACACTGTTTGCTTGTAGCTTTATTAAAAAGCTGAGCACAGATTATTTTGCTATTTTTGTGCTGTTATCACTAAACAGATTTTCACATACAACTACATCTCTTTATGAATATCTGAAACCTGAAATGACCAGAAGTTAAGAAAAAGACCCAATATTTGCTTGTAGTGAAATCATATTTCTTACCCCTTACAGTTTCTGAGCCTCTTCTCCCTGAAAGATGGCTTTAAGATTAAAGATGTGAGAAAAAAAAGAACAGAGAAGAAAGTACAAGAAATATTTGCTTCTCAGGCAGAATAATCCTTCAGTTAGATGCTTCACAAACTTAATCAAAATTATCAGCCTGCTAAAGAAAGCAAAATCAAATATCCACCATTTACTGAGTAGAATATGTATTTCATATATCCAATGTACATGAAAATGCGTTAGAATTCTGCAAAACTATTTTAAAAGATACAATGAACTGATTAGAAAAATATCCATGTTTTTAATAGTTCCAGTAAAAACTTCCAGACCACTACTAGTGATTTTGAATTTGGAGTTTTTTTACTTAATACTAATATGCTGCAATAGCATTGTTATGATATTCAGCTGTCTTGTCTCCACTGATCTGAACAGGTTTGTGTCTGTCCTAAGCTACTGATACACCTTATTCCTCTTTTCAGTATTTGTTCAATGCTAGCACACTAAAAAATCTGCCACAAATTGAAGCACATTACTCTGTCTTTTCCTGCTATCATTCCTACAATTTGAACATATCTAGTTCTCTTATAAATGATCCCGAACAGCTCGAGGTGAACAGAGAGCTCTCTGTTCCCAGAATAAATGGCAAAATTTGAGGGAACATATTTTAAGCAAACTAAGATGCTTAAAATCCTGTTGTCTAATTTTTTTCCATATCATAGGTGAAAAGCGTACTTAATATTCTCTGCATTTTTTTATAAGATCAATTTTATTATCCATCTCTTTTTAGTTCTTTGTCTTTCCTTTTAATTGTCTTTTCAGATTCAAATCCAGACTCCCTGAGTACTCTCTTTCATTTTAGTTTGATTGAAATTGAATATTCATAATGATTTGCAGTGTACTTCATTGAATGTATTTTTCCTTATACATATTTTTTGTCACTTACTGTCTCTGGAGGCATTTATTATAATCCTTCTAATATCTGAATGCTTTTTGGATGAGACTGCAGTCCTTTTCTTACCCCTTCTGCTGACCTTAATTCAGTTTAAATCCATTTCTTTCTGAGCATTTCAAGTGGTTGCGCTGCTCTTCAAGGAACCTTTCTTCTCCCTTTTGTAATGGATATGTCTGTCTGCTTTTGGAGATTGCTCTTGCAATTGGAAAGATGCTTTTCTGAGTGTGATTGAACCTGGTTTGTGTTCAGGCAGTAATAGCTGTTGCTTGCTCACATGAGCCCTTTCACTTCTGCCTCTGATTCCTGCTCATCGTTACTGGTTTAGAATTACCAATCCACATGTCACTCTTATCTTAGTGAGCCAAGCTACCCAAAAGTTTGAGCATTGCAGGTCCAAACTGGTCATTTTTCTATGGGTATACCTTCAAATTTGCTTTTTCTTGAGAAATGAGTGGTCATACCAATGCCATTGTTTCAATAATGTGTTCCCTTCAGAGTTTCATGGAGGCAAAAAAACCTCACAAAGAGTAATGAGTATTTGGAACCTCATTTTAAAAGTCTTCCAGGAAAAATGGTCAACATTTCCCCAAACAAGTAATGATATCATTATTATGGCCACAGCTCACCATCCAACCTTGGGAATGAAAGTTTGCGTGGGGGTGCATATGTCAGGGCATTCTCCATGTTGAAATGTGGTCCTGGAAGGATCAGGATAACAGATGCAGATCCTCAGCACTGGAGGCCAGAAATTAGCTTCTCTTCACTAAAAACTAAACACAAATATACCTCATAAAAACTATTTGGAAGTCAATTCACAGGCAGAGGAGAGAGGAGTCTTCATTTGTACATCTCAGACTTCGGAAGGGAAGCATAACTGTAATTCTGAGTACCAAATGCTTTTTTTTTAAACAGGTTACATGGGGCAAATAATATCTGTGACAAATCGTATTTGTGACAAATAAAGGCTGCATGACAGATCATGACTGTCCATTGCTATAGGGAATTACCTCCATGATTTCTCTTCATCTCTCTTTATGTCCCACGCTAACATTAATTTTCACTTGTTATGAGTCTCTGTAAACTAAGAATGAGCCATGAAGACTGAGCTCCCTGTCCTGTTTTAAGAAAGCAATTTGTGGCCAGTTGCTGAAGCAGTGCAGAAACAAGCCAGTAATGAGATAACATTATTACTGCCAGTCACGCTGATGTCCATGTATCTGTTGAATAACTTCATAAATGATTTGGAAAGTGAGGTGAATGGCGAGGTCACAAAGTTCGCTTTTGATACCAGAGTAGTCACAACTAAATCTGACTGCAAAGAGCTGCAGTAGATAATGATAGCCATGGTTCTGAGTTGCAGGGTAAGAAAATGGCAGCTCAAATTCAGTACTGATAAATGCAAATACATTAGGAAGAAGAAAATCTAAACTTTACCTTTAGAATAATAGACTCAAAATTAGCTTCAGTTATGAAGAAGAGAGAGTTTGAAAAGACTGCAGATAGCACAATGCTTAGTGGAAGACTAAAAGGTGTTGATACATTAAAACCTGAAAAAAACAGCTACAGGTAAATATATGTTCCTACACACACACACCCCTGCATCTTCCATTCTGTGTACAGGTCTGCGTCTTTATCTCAAAAAAGTTACAAAGGACTTAGAAAGGTTTCAAGAAAAACAGAATTGGCCAGGGAGGTGGCATGGGTCATGCTGAAGGATTTAATAGACATGAACTAATTTAAACTCAGAGAAGAGGCAACTGAAAAGACAGAAACTGGATAAATAATAACATGCTCTGAAACTTATTGAGAAGGTGACTAAGCAATGATTATTCACTCTTTGTGGTACAAGGTCACAAAGTTATTCGGCTACAGGTTTAAAAGAAAACAAACCATGATTTTTTGTGAAATACAGCATGTTTCTGAGTGGTGCTTTGGATGTTAAACATACAAAAGGATTCAGAAAAGGATTAGAGAAATTCATGGGAAAAAATCCATCAAGGCCCTTGAGATGTGAGGCCTCTGATGCAGTCATTGGTTCAGGAAATCTGGAAATGTCAGAAGCGAAGAGGATATGCCGCAGCAGACATTTGTCTCCATTCAGCTTATTCTTCAACAGCATGCACTAGTGTCTGAAATGGGCCACTGTGAGAGAGGGGAGTGTCTGTTAGGTGGAATGGCTTGGTGTGTGCATTTATGGCTTCTCACAGCTTACAACGTCTCCATTTTAATTTAGTCCTCATAGTAGTACAAGCGTTGCACAGCAAAATGCACATATATATATCTGTATATGTGTGCATATATGCAAGTATTTATATATATATATCCTTTTGGAAATAGGAAAAGAAACGCAGACTCAGGTCAGTAAGAGATTTAGGTGAGACTCAGAC
This sequence comes from Melanocharis versteri, assembly GCA_013397845.1. Taxonomy (NCBI): domain Eukaryota; kingdom Metazoa; phylum Chordata; class Aves; order Passeriformes; family Melanocharitidae; genus Melanocharis; species Melanocharis versteri. Next base: position 951,852 of record VZTG01008967.1, on the reverse strand, counting down.
TGTCCATTGCTGTGCTCCAGGACACATCCCCCATCCCCTGGGAAGACATCCCATGTGGAGGTAATTTTCCCGTGTCCCATCTGGGGCTCAATACATGCTCCAGTGGTGGGTGCACCTCAGTGACTCACCTAGGTGACATGGTGTTCAGTAGAGTGGCTTCTGGGGATCCCTGGGTTAGGCACCACCTTTCCCACACATTGTGCAGGCAGGTTTGGTGATCAGCTAAAGGCTGCAAATTATGCTGTGCAATCACAAGTGAACTCCTGGCTCAGTCTCCTTTTGGGGAGTCCACCCTTCAGGGAACGAAAGAGCTGCACAGTCAGTCAGACTTCTTGTGGAGCTAACTTTTGGACTGGGGCAGAGAAACCTTGCATAAGGAATAGGTGGAGAGAGATGAGCCTGCAGAGAGGCGAGTGCAGGCTGTGGCTGTTCCCTGGCAACTCATGGCCTTTAATTCCTGGAAGTCTGGTGCTGTGAGAAGGGTAGGGCTGAAACTGCCTACTCCCAGACACATATGCCAGCCTGAGGCTGTTTATTGTCAGGTCCAAATAATTAGGCAGGGCCAGACTGACTCTAGTGGTGTGTTGACCCTGTCTGGGTGCAGGTGCTCACCAAAGTTATTCTATATCATGGCCCTCCTCAGCTTGGCAGGGCAAAGAAAATACAACAGAAGGCTCATGGGTTGAGAAAAGGACAGGGAGAGAGAGATCACTCACCAGTTACTGTCATGGCCAAGGGGAGGGAAGCTTGGGGAAGGTTAATTTAATTTATTGCCAATACATAGAAGACCAGGATAGTAAGAAAAAAACCCCAAATCTTAAAAACACCTTCCCTCCACTCCTCCTTTCTTCCTGGGCTCAGCTTCACTCCCAAATCCTCTACCTCCCCCATGACAGGGGCACATGGGGATAAGGAATGCAGTCAGTTCACTACATGGTGTCTCTGCTGCTGCTTCCCCCTCACACTCTTCCCCTGCTCCAAAAGGGTGAGCCTGCATCCTACAGGACACACACCAAAGGCAGGCTAGGAAATTAATGTCTTTTTTGAAAATGAGGTTTGGCCCACACTGCCGAGACATATCCTTATTTGTGGGCAGGTGCCTATCGTCTTAAAACTGGATTTTGGCTAACTAGAAAGAAAATTTTTTCCCTGTCTTCCCAAGAGGTCTAAAACACAGTATTTTATTGGGAAATTTCATAGCTGCTTTCCTGTTCCTTGTAGATGTGGATCTGCAAACATTTTTAAGCTAGAAAATCTTGTTCACATTTTAAAATGTGGCTGAACAAGACAGACATTGTTTGGGATGCACCTGGTCTTGAACAGACAATAGCCCACTTCTAAGAGACACCTATTTGACTTGTCTGAACCTGGCTTTAATGTTAGTGTTAATTGGTTGGTTTAGTTGCATTTTCTTAAATGACTGCACATCATTTGAAGTCTTCATTTATTATTTACTTCATGTCTTTACTCATTTTGCTTTATCAAGTCTCAGGATAAACCTCAGATCTCAAGACAGTACAGGTCAACATATTATAGCAGCCAGTACGATTTTTCACTTGCCTTCTGCATACCAGTATTTCACATGTCACTCACGCTGTATGTGCACCTGAACCCATTAGGTTTGATTATAAATTGCTGGTTGATAGAAAATTATATTCACAGCCATTTACTGAATGTAATTACTCAGCAGGAACCATCAACCTGAATCAATTATCCAAACTCTTAGAATATTTCCCCAAGGATTTTTGGAAAGGGTGGGAGTAAATGCCATGAGTGTCAGTAGTAAAAGAAGACATTTGTGCTACATATGTAGCATATCCCCCAAAATTTTATTTTTCACATTCAGCTGTAATAAAGCATAATTTTAGTCTGAAAATCATTTATTTAAATTTAAAGGGAGTTAAAATATAGTTATTTGAATAAGTACTTTGTACTCTGTGAGTTATGAAAACACATACGTCACAGTGTGTTAGGAAAACAGACCTGAGATTATGACTGTTTCTATCAAAGCAGTCAGTACCAAGAGAACATGTTTGGGGTCAAAGACAGACTGAGTTAAACAGTGCTTAGACACAGAGCAGCTCCTACCCCACAGGCTGTACACAAGGTTTTTCAGAGATATCTGAAATAAATGGGAATTAGATGACAAAGTGTTTTTCAAGAAGTAGCCCAAGTCATGCAGAAAAGCCCTTGCTGGCAGAGCCAGAGCCTGCACACGCTACAGGCATGTCTGCATGGATGAACAGGCAATTGTACCCCTGCTCTAGCTGGTGATTTCATTACCCAGCTCTTGGCAAAGTTTATCAGCATGTGCTGCATTACAGGCTGATGGGACCATTCAATTTCTGCACGCCTGAACAGTGCGGGTGCAAATTACCTCTAATCCAGAAGTAAATTGGCTCTGCTAAGCAGTGCAGTCTGTGGTGAGCTTGTAGAGCCACTAAGCAGGAAGGGCCTTGAATCTGTTTCTCGAAAAGGGAAGGCACATATGTTTTTCTAGAGATGCAAGAAGCCTGCATCCCTTTAAATTAACATATTTTAAAATTGTTTATTTAGTTTAAGCTCCTTTAGTACTAAGTGAGGAGAGATTTGTATCTCCCAGGATTGATATGTAACACGTATATTAGGTAACTTAAACAGGAAGAAATTAATCTGTGTTAGTGACTCTATTTACCCCGTAGAGAGAGCCTGAACAAAGCTTTCTGTTGCCTACAGTTAGCTGGCATAAAATCCACCCCATATTTTTGGGCTCAGATCATTTCTCAATGTCAGTTCCACAGCCATGGGTGCTCTGTGGTCTGACCATCCTCTCTGTGTCAGGTAGTCAAGGGCATCTCATGCAGCACCAAACATCACTTGTGGGCAGCTGCATTTGGGTCTGTGTCCATAGCCACGGGGGCAGGAGGCCAAGAACAAGCAAGCCATAGGGGTAAACATTATCAAGGAAGTGCCAAAGACTCATGACATCCACTCTCGGCTAGTGGTTAATGCAGCTACTTCTTGGACCCAGGTCTCCCAAAACACACACCTGCTGTAACACAGACACTGGTGAGCAGTATGTTTCATTTAAAGCTGCTCTGCCCACACTGGTTCTCTACACAAACTCCAGATCAAGGGGAAATGATCTGAGTTTACAGACTAATTTTCACTTTGGAGTTGTGTGACTCAGCTCTGCTGTTGCTGAGTGATGAGTGTTGTCTCTGCTTCAGCAGCTCTTTGATTCTGCCCTGGTCTGCCCAAAGCTTCCTCTGACACAGAGCAAGATTGTGCCTTCTTTGTTTACTCAGAAATGCTTAGAAAACTCATACACTTTTCAGTGATTTCTGTTTTCCTGAAAAGACTTTTGAGCTCACTCTGTGCAGAGACTGAAGAAAAGAAAAGCCCACTATTAAGTCTCCCATGCTTTCTGCTCCTTTGCTACGTGTAAAGAGGAATTTTTAATAAACAAACCAAAAAGGACATTAGCTATATAGAGCTGTCTTTTGAGATAGTTTTAATTAGCTATATAACTACTTAGTTTAACTAATTAGATCTCCACAGCCGGGATTCTTTTCAATCTTTTCTCATTTTTGAAGTGTTTAACTCTCTTTCCTCCATTTCTACTCCTCTTTTTTCTTATCCTGCATTTTCCACCTTCACTGCCTGTTTTTCGAAGGCAGTATACAGGCAGTCTTCCATACTGCTCCATTGTTAGTGTGGTCCCTGGCATAATTTTTCCCAGGCCAAAATCACTCTCTGAAGTAACTCCCTCCATGTTTCGGGGGTTATCATAGGCCAAAGGCTGCCCAGCAGGCAGCTGGAACCCAACAATCTGGTTTGCAGATTAGAAATTAGCCATAAGGATGCGAGGCAGTCTGTGCCACTCACTCAGCTCCCAGGCACTGATCCCTACCCTCGGGAGCGAACGGAACCGGTGTCTAAAATACAGGAATTACATCCCCATGCAGTGCTCTGTCTGCTGCCTGTCATGAGAGCCCTCCTGGGTACCACTGGGGAACAGGAAGTGCATGGATAATCTGTCAGATGTTCAGGCTACGAGGTAACTGAATCTTAAGCAGGTTTAACAGTTATTTCAGCTATATGTTGCTATGAAGTTAGAGCACGTCTTTTCAAATTGGGGAATTTCATAGGATTTGGACAGACTTGACTCTGTTCCTTAGGATTTGCACTGAGCAAAGTTCCTATTTTCTCTTTATGGATGGAAGTGTAAATTAAGCAAATTGTCCGAACTTCTGATCAACTCATAGGTTCATTTTTGCTAACTTTTTGAAAACAAAACAAATCTAGGAATTTTTAGCCCTTTGTGACAAATTTTCTGGCTATTTTGTTTTGAAAAGTAAAAATACTCTTCCCAATACACTTATTCAGTTTAAAAATAACTTGATCAGGATCCTTTGCTCACTTCTTCATTCTTTATTTCACCTTTTCACTAAAAAATATAGTTGAATGAAAACCTGGCAGAAGAGAGCTAGTGAGCAGAATAAAGGAGATATAAGAGAAAGAGTGACACTCATTTACAATTGTAAAACACTGCCAGCTTCTTCCATTTTTACAAAAATAGAACACGGCAAGGACCAATTTATAAAAGAAACTTTGAAACATGCAGGCAGACAATTATTAAGTGACTGTGTATCAAAGTCCATTCTTATTCCTGACAGAGGACAGCAGATGACAAACCAAGCTGCTTATTGTCCCAGAAGTCATGCTCCATCATCAGTATTTCCACAATCATTGCCTGCAGCTGATATTAAAATTATGTCAGGAAAAACAAAGGTGAAGTTTTCAAAGTGGAGTGTGAGATGCACATGCATATAGCCCATTATTTTTGAAAGGCTGTGTGTGCGCTGCAGGACCTACACTTTACTGCCAAAAACTTGCCCTTTTTGTAGTATGCCCGCTTTACTGAGCTTCATGAGCTGCTATAAAGCCTGGACAGGGGTTTTATAAATGATGAGGTTTTGCATGACTTTGGGGAAGTGACTCTTTTTCTGGTTAAAACAGGAGAGATTGTGGGTGCTGTGAAATTTTTTCCTCAGTGCCAAGTGGGGGAAGAGAGTCCTTTTGGGGCTGCTGGGTGAGCTGATGCAGAAAATGAGTTGGTGTTGTTAATTTCCACCTGTCGACCACCTACTTACCACTGAACAGTTATTATTTAGGACTGAGATGTAATGCAAAACATATCCCTTTTTCATGAGGGTTATACCAACATGTGAGGTTCAAGCTACCCAGCAGCTTTGTGGTTATAATTTTTATCACACCCAGTGTGAGTTCTTTTGAATCCTCAAAGTCCAAATATTCTGTTCTTTCTAGAATATATTTCTCTGTGTAAAACCACTTAAAAATGTGAGCAACACAGGGATATAGTCTGTACTTGTTCCACAAAAAGCAAATCTTATTGCCACAGTTTAACTCCAAAGTCCCATTAAGTTTTCCTTTTTATACTCTTTGACTGGAAATAAAGGAGATGGATGGGGATACAGTTTGTGGAGCTCCAGACTGCCACAAATCTTACAATCTCTTTGGATTGAGCATTCCATCGTTCTTGAGTGTGGAACCAAGCCAGTTTCGATAACCAGCGGCTAACTACATCTATTTCCTTAGGAAGCAATTTCTGGACCATTTGGTAGAACAGTGCTTAGTTATCACCCAGACAAATTACTTGTGTTCAGGAGCAGGCAGTGTTGGCATGGGAATAGTCAAAGAGTCACCACCCTGCGGAAGGAATTATGTTGACCACTCATGATTTATTCATCCAGCCATTTTTCAGTTATGTTTGTATACAAATTTGGAAGCATCAATACCACACAGAATAAAAATTAAAATTAGAAACAAACAGTGGGCAAGAGAAGTGGGTACCAAACTGACGTCTTGCCTGCCCTCAGTGCCAAGAAATGTCACTCCATCCTTGGCTATCTTGGCAACCTGCTTCCATCTTGGCTGGACACGCTGGGTGTCCCCAGCTCTGACAGGATCCCTGTGAGACATTGCTGCTGTTGGGATCTTCTTACTTTATGGAGTCCCTCTACAGAATTATACCACCCTGTAAAAATTATTTGGATTGAAATTTTTCAACATGATAATATCCAGCAATTGTAGTTATACGGCATAACTTCCATGTTTCTATTTTCTATGCCCGGGATATATAAAATAGTGCCTATCTCTGTCCCTTTCTGACTTATTTTAAGTCCTTCACAAAATGTCATTGCTACATCTTTTCTATTGAGAATGTAAAGTTTCTAGTGCTGTGTTATTTGCCAGCTCATTCTAAAAATTTGGGATTTGGACATTAGGACATTTACTGCTTTTTTTAAAATCCCCTTGTGACTTCTGTATCTGTGGTCCAGTATACAAAACACATGCTCAGAGACACGTAGATGAAATAGTTCCTTCCTGAGCACAGTCATTCCTCATGACAGATCAGTCGTTCTTTCTCCTCTGATTCAGATGTGTTCAGAATTAGCTTTATAGCAAGGCCCTCTGTACAAGCCATCAGCATTACTTCTGTGTAGCTGCTGAATCATACAATTGAGATGAGTTTCTGACTATTTAGCAAACTGTCCTCCAGGATTCATGAATTTCAAAAAGCCAGCACAGACATGCCTCGTCTGTTCTCATCTCAGAACCCCTCCATTGTGAAGAATAACTGGGATAAATATTCTACAGATTTATCTACTACACAAGACTTATCCCACGGAGTGTAAAAGTTTCCATTAATAGGCTTTTGTTTCCTACAATAAAACTAGTTTCTAAAGTCCCTTTTTTTACGCTCTTCTTTTGCCCAACCCAGAAGCAAAAGCATCTGTTTTCTCCAGCAAAGTGAAATATCAAGAAATCAAGGTAAAATGCTAAATCTAGAAATGGAAAAGCAAATCCACTACCCACTAAGACTGTTCTGTTTCCTTCATACTCAGGACACTTGTGCAACATTGGCAAACTCACTTGCAGATTTTTCATTATAAAAAGAGTTTCCTTTAGGATGTGGTGAGTATGGGAGTCTCAGGGGAGGAGCAGCTCTGCCTGGCTTGAGGTCTCCACATGGCTCTCAAACACAGCAACTGCAAAAGCCTGATGCCATTGTTCTGTACTGCCATAGTGGTTTTGGACCCAGAATTTTTCCCTCTCCTCTGAATTCCCTTCCACTATATCAGATTCAAGATACAGCATCAGAAATGGATGCTGCAGGAACGCTACTATAATATCTGAGTATTGAGAAAATAAGAACCTTATTGTATGATTCATGGCTCACACAGGCTCTTCCTCTTTACCAGAAATACTGACAAAGCCAAGATTTGACTGGACATTCAGTTACTGTTCTTGATGCATTCCTGTAGTGGCTGGTACAGCCTTTTTCTTCCTCACTGCTGGAGAGGAGTCTGTGCAATGTGTCACACACTATGAATATTGCATGGATCAACGGAGAAGGGAAGGAAAACTCTTTGTTAGTTCAGCAGAACCACTCAAAGTTCCCAGCATAATTGCCTCTGAGACTACTTATGTATTTGTACAGAGCTGTCATGGAATAAATGTAACAGACACTGTTCAAACTCATTTCCATCTTCTTTTCCCTGCAGGTGTTTTGTTCCATATGACTATCCACTAGAACCACTTGTTCACTTTTTCATCCATAGCTGGACATTTTATTATTTATTCTTAGCCACCAGTATTCAGCACAGGAACAGGTACCTGCTTCAGATCCACCACAAAGTCTCCATCAAGGCATTCATTCTCCCTGGGCCTTTATCCAGTTATCACAGCCTGTCGTTCCATCAGCTTAAAGGCAAGATAACTCAGTCACTGGAGAGCAGCTTCCTACAAATGATTTATTGCACTAGTGCCATTTTTGAACAGAATGGCCCAGACTGCATTTATTTTGCCATGATTACAGGAAACATGTCAAGGTACTCATATTTTTTAAAAGCTGAGAACATCTGACAGAAAAGTGCTCTGGGTTTGACACCAAAGAATCAAGAATGCACCGAAAAGAGAGAAATTTCACTTCTGTAACTGTCCAATATTTTAACTGAAGAGACTGTGCACACACATTTCTTTGTGTCTTGACCTGAGTCTGCAGTTTTGAGCTAGAGAGAAATACAAACCAATTGCCTTATTTTATTTTTTTTCTGAAACTGCAGTGGTTTGGGAGGAGGCCTTAGTCTTAGCAAATCTGCAATTTTGACAGTTATGATGAATCTGCAACTTTTCCCTCTTTGTCATTGAACTTATCCTACCACACAGCCTAAAGAAAAACTTCAATATTCTTCTTCATCTAGAGAACAAAGTGGAGCTGTAAGCAATTCCCTGGTGGTCCCAAGTTTGCTACTGGCTTTCGTTAGATGTTTGTGATTTTCATTCTGGCCTGCCATAGTTGTTGCAGTCTTTTTCTGTTCAATATTTTATTTTCCATGCTAGCTTCTAGCCAGTCTGTTCTCTTTACTTTTGTATTTTTATGTATTTAATCATGCATACATGCATAATTACACATGCAGTATAATTACATTTTGCTTGATTATACATGCCACCTTCTTTTCTAATCACCACAGACACCAGACTGTAATTCCCGGTTTCATTCAGGCCTGTGAGACACAGAGCAGAACTTAGAGACACAAAGTTCTCAGCTTCCATCATTCTTGACAGCAGCTGCCTTGACATCTGATGAGAGAAGCTGAGACAGAAAAGTGCTGCAATTTTTCCAAAGGGTGACAGAGGTGGAAACAGAATCAGCATCTCCTGATTCTTAGTCCAGTTCCCCAGCCCCAAGAACATATTGGTAAGCAGGTTTTTGTATGCCCACAAAATCGAAACCCCTAGAGTGAAATCCTTAATGAAATTTTAATAACTGGATAAAGTGATTGATGAATTATTAAAGAGTTAAATAGCAGTTAATTTTTTACCTCATCATCAGGTTAATAACGTATTGCTTACCTTTATAGTTTGAAATATGGGTAGTGAATCTAGATACAGAAACAGAAAATGTCAGAAAAGGGAATACAATGAAGCACTGCTAAAACAATGCATTTCTTTAGCACTTCCAAATCCCCATAATCTGTTTCAATAGTGGACCTGGGGGGTAGGAACAGGATGAAAGAAAATAGTGGAAATAAATCAGCGTTATTAACCACCTCTATAGAGAGTGAAAAAATTGAGGCTGGCCAGAGGCATCTTTTGAACTCAGCATGGGCTTTATTTCTCTCCTTTTTCCACTGTCCTCCTTACATGCATTCTGCCTTTGTGCCAGTTCGAGGGGTTCTCAAAAAAAAATTTAAAGTTGGTGTTTTCTTGCTTCATGTTTTTATTGAGAGAATTCTTACTTTCCTTTTAAATTGAGCAGTGCAGTAAATGCCTTCTTTTTCAGCATTTTACAAAGGAAATACACAATTCCAGGGAGAAAGAACTTGCGTGTCTTATACCAATGCAATGATTCCCCAGATCTCTATAGAGCCCAAATTTGTCCCACTCCACTATTTAGCAGTTTTCAAGGTTTGCCACCCACACTTTGCACATGAGTTTCCAAGCACTGTAGTCTTTTCTCTCAATGCCTACAAATACATTAGTCTTGTACCAGTAGCTCAGATCCTGAGATGCTTCACGTCTCAAGTCAAGCTCTATTGCTCTCCTGGTAGTCTCTTGGATCTTTTTTGAAGATCTTGTTAAAAAAACCCAAACAAACAAGCAAACAAAAACCACCCCAAACCAACAAAAAACCAAAGTCATCACATTTGTTGCCTTCCATGGTGCCAAGACAGTTTGAATAAGTTACATTCTCTATTCAGCTGAGCAAAAATTATAATTTTCTTAGAGTCCTTTGTTGAAAATCCATTGTCTTGATGCTTTGTCAACATTAATTTAAGTAACTGGCTGTAAAGCTGTTTCACTGATGCGTTAACTGGAGACGATGGATAAATTTCTCATAAGGAAAGGAATCTTCCCAAGTTCATTTGCCATGAACATTGGTGAAGGTAATTCATTGGCTTTTCAGATGAGGACTCCAATTTTTTGTGCTGTCATCTAATAATTCACTCATACATTGACCTATAGACTCAATGGTATCCATTGAATTTCTGGTGCACTTGAAAAAATCCACCAAAAGTGCTTTTGCAATTCGTTCCTCTAATTTGTTGTTTTCAGTCTGTCTTACAGCTTTTAATTTGATGTGTCTGCCCTTTTAAACAGTGTTCCCATATTTTTGCTTTAATAGCCTCCTCTATTCTTCTGTTTAATTACAGTATTTTCATGTCCCTTCACAGTCTCTTCTGAGTGTTCACTGTGGTGTCTCCATATCCTTTGCGTCACCTGGAAATGTTTAAGGCTTTGAACTTGAGCCTTTAAATTTGATTTTTGCATGCTTTTCCATTAATGATTATTATCTAAGTATTCTATATTACTTACAAAGTTGGGGTTTTTTGGAGTGTAACATACATACGTTTTATAATCACTGTACCAAAGAGCTCTTCCATAGTGTCTCTGGTGCCAAGTCTTGGTGCCTTTTTCAGGAATTTTATTTCCCATTTTGAGAAAAGAAACAGTCAGAGAAAAATTCTTTCAAAATAGTAGCTGTTCATGGTTCAAAAAAAAGAATGGTTCCCACCACATAGCTTCCCCAAGAATATTTACATCTTTCCTGAAAGTATTTACACAGTGTTTGGAGGAAAACACTGAATATGACATGAATCACAGTAAAATCACAGAGATTGCTGTTCAGCATAAATGCTGAGAAGCTCTATGGTAACACAGTTGGTGGAGACTGCAGGTGCTTCTAGGGCTGTTGCTGTTCTCTAGAAAATGATGTCAAAAGAAGATAACTTTGCAGTCTTTAAACATAGGATTTTGTTGCCGTTGTGCCTTGAAACCACTTATGAGTCTTTGATAACATATGAAGTAATAACAAGAGGAATACTGAATATACTTTCATCTCAGGGGTTTTTTCTCTTTTACTGAAGAAAGTTATTTACTGATAACTTTGTAGGACAACAGACGGGGACAGTTGTTGTGCGCCCACTCAACAGCTTTCATCAGCCTCCAGCTACCTGGAGGTTTTACCAAGTCAGTCTGAGCAGAGGTGCTAAAGCCTGAGAAAGCACTCTCCTCTGCTGGCTCTTCATGGTAGGCTTTAAGGGGAGCAGGACTTGCCCAAGACTAATTGCACTTATTTAGGAGGAAGAACTCGTCAGTGTTTAGAGGAAATGGCAGCGATAAAGCTCAAGCAGTTAATACAGGTGAAATGGTGCAGGAACCTGTTTTATACCCAGGAGTGTGTGGTTATCCACAAGGCAGGCAGCAGCTGTCCTTCCGATACAGCTACCTGCACATGACAGCTCTATCAATGTTTTTAACCTCTGGCAGGTTAAGAAGACAGCAGGATCAAAGTGGGCAGACTTCCAGCATTGACAGCAGAGCATCCCTTCAGAGCCACGAGAAGCTCCAGGACGGAAGGAACAACAATTTGCTGGGACACGGCTGCACCCGAGGCTGCAGCAGTTAGTGATTCCAGCCCCACACGCTCCCACTCCGGCAGGGCGAGGGAAGGTCCTCCCTGCACACCCCTTCTTCTGCACCCCTTGGATCCCAGGACGCCTGACCCCTCCAAGAGCAGGACCCCCGGCCAAGGGCAAACCCACACAGAACACCGGCTGAGATTTTCCATGTACGACTCTGCCCTCCTCTTGACTCTGCCACTGGAAAAATGACCATCAGCAACAAAACACGGTTTTTTAAGTAAGTGTGACTTTTGTTTTCAAAATCCTGGAAGAAAACTTGAAACAATTCATTAGGCAGCCTCTCAAAGATTGCCACGCTCCTGGATATTTGCAAGAGACAACGTTATACTGGGACCAGCTTTATCCTGAAGGCTTTACATTACCCTCAATCTCTCCGTTAATTAAAATGGTCCAGTCTGGAATTTTGTGAAACTGCTGGACACAGCTGTTTCTAAACACCCGCTGTTGAGTTTATAACAAATGTACATGATGTAAATACATGAATGTAGTGTCAAATAGCCCGAACACTGAATAATTTCATTTAAATACCTGAAACTCTTTGAAAAAGTTGCAGTGTGAGTGTATTCACATTGTTCTTTAACATCATGTGTGCTGCTTTGTAGTGAAAGATGTGACCCTGGCCAAGTCAAAGTTTTGCTAGTGACTTTAGTGGATGCAGGATCAGACACATTAGTTATGTGTGGTAACCATGGCAAAGAAAGACCTTTTTATTTGTAACGATAGGCTGACTCAGCCAGAGTTTAAAAGCAGCTTAGTAAGGAGAGCTAAAAACATTAAGAATTCACTCAGATCCATAGCTCGATGTTATAAAATGTGAAGAAGTTACGTGTCTCTGTTTTCATGGATCTATTCTGGATGAAACTATCTTGAATAGAAAGAAACATACTTTAGTCAAAATATTGCTGACATCAAATCCTTTTATTTTAAACAGCAGTGAACATTCCAAACATTTATGGTATTTTAAAACTTGTACATCCACATTTTGATAATAAATGCATGTTTATTCTGTCCTATTGTGTTTTTATTTTGAAGGCTTACCACCTACAAGCAAATTTCATTTCAACTTTTTAAAGCAAATAAGTTAGGTTTTTGGAAGTGAAAAACATTTTATTTCAAATAATCTATTTTTACTGCATAATTTCCATTCTATCTTTTACAAAACTAAGTTCTTTGTAACTGAATCTATTTTAAAATTTTGTTTCATGTTATATGTAATTCTGGTCACAATTTTTTCACAAATACAGATTTTTATCACTCCATGAAATGATATGGTGTTCCATATAATCAACAACAAGCAGTTTACAAATGTACAAAGGTAAAGATTTTATGTCTGTCATGGGCATGGTGTTGGTCTACTTGCTTAATTTGGTCATAGACTGAAATAATCATAGAATCGAGCAAAGGAGCAAAATTTTTCTGGTCATAAGAGGACAGATTTCATTGCTCAGAATAAACTATTTCATATCCATCTTTTTTTTTTTTTTTTCCCTTGATATTGGTTTCCCTTGGGAAGGACCAAAGTAGATAAGATTTCACATTTTTTCCAAAAACACCTATTGTTCTGTTCCAATCAAAATGCATTGTGATCTTGGACCTTGATCTGGATCTGAAAGAAAATCTTTTATTTATTTGAGTAATCCTACAGAAATTAAAGTTACTAGGTAAATATCATAAGTAAATATTTGCAGGATCCATGATGTATCAGATAATATAGACTAGAGCCATGGAGTGTTTGTAAGGAGAACCAGAAATTCATTGAGATTTTCCATGTAAAATTTTCCAGCTGGAAAAACATGGGGAAAAAAGGCAACTGCACATTTGATTCTTTTTCTGTGATTACAGTTATTTTGAGCACAAAGAGTTACTCTGGGTGATTTTGTACATCAACCACATATGATGCCACTGTGCTAGCACCTTAACTGAGGCTGGGAAGGCATTTTTGAAGTAAATGTCTCAACCTTACAGCCCTACTGCATTTTGGTCCATATTTTAGCACCCAAATCAGACGGTTTTTGGATGATACAAAGCCAGAAGGTACGTTCCAAGGGAGCACTTATTGCCATCTGCCCAGCCTTGGGCCTGTAGACCAACAGGAACAGGTGAGAGAAAGTCTGAGATGGAACTTCCCCAAATGCGGCTCATGCGGATGTCAGGGCAGCAGAGCCCCTCCTGTCCAGCTGCACTGCCTGCTAACACACACAGCCCCCAAGAAACCTGGGTTTGTAGAATGACAAGTGCATAGAGTGAAAGATCTGCATAGTGCAAGATCATCAGTGACTGCATTAAAAATTGGAGGAGTTTACTGCAAATAGAATTTAATTAGCAGCAGAATTCTACCAAATATTTGCAGTCTGATCTGCCTGTTGCTGGGTGTCTTTGCCAGTGCTTTACTAAGCTGTTTTTGAGAGGAGCCTGGTTATTCAATAGATTGCATCTACTTAAATATATTTGCACAGGGTATTGTGCATGAATGCAAGCTCACTCAGACACTTTAATTTCACGCTTGTAGCCACACGATCATTTCTCAAACTGTACTGCTTGCAAAAAAATGAAATCATGGCACCAATCAGCTTTATCCATAGTCCATGGCACTTCCACTGACTGCAAGCTGTACCTTATGCTGCATATAATTATCTATGTCAACTTATTACACAGATCAGTGAATGCCCTCAGCTATACCATGGGGACCCAATATTGAATCAAAGAATCATGGAATGGTTGGGGTTGGAAGGGATATTTAAATGTCATCCAGCCCAACTCCCCTGCAGTGAGCAGGGACACCTTCAATCAGATCAGGTTGCTCAGAGCCCCATCCAATATGGCCCTGAATGCTCCTAGGGATGGACCCCCATCTGCACTCTTATTTCATCTTTCCTTTCAACCAACATAGCTGTAAGGATCTGTCTTGCCATGGGAAGATCTGATAATGGTGCAGAAAAAAACAAAGAGAGGTTATTGTTAATAGAATATGATTTGTGGGGACAGAATTCATACAAGAAGTCACAAAACCTGGGATCATGCCTGAGAAGTGCTTGGTTGAGACTTGTCTCTCCTACTTTAGACATAAGAAAAATGAATTAGCCAAATCCAGGCTCAAAAATAGAGACGAAAAAGGGGAAAAAAATGCTTTTAGGATGTGGCGCACTTTCCCTGTCTTGACTGTCACTTTTAGCAGATGGTTCTTCCTGTAGCTCTGCATCCATGGAGTACAACATCTGTGCACACAGCTCAGATGTGGATATGCACATTGTGCACTGACATTTAGTCAGATGAATCTTGTTTGTGATGGCACAGACAATTTGTCGAGTTCAGTCTAATCCTTATGAAAAAAAGGGAACATTTCTGATCTATTCAATGGGAGTAAGAGAGATTTAAACAGTTTTCATCCTTAAGTGCAGAAGTGATATTGGAGGGACAAGAAAATACACAAACATACTCTTGTCTTGCATTCCAGCAGAAATGAAAACAGGGAAGTCCTAAATAAGACGTAGAAGGTTTTTTACAATATACTCAGTGAGATGGAGGACAAAAAGAAAGCAGGGCAGTCATAAAACCAGAAGAAACTCCTTGGGACTCATTTATTCTATATAGCTTTATTGTCTTGCAAGAGCAGACAGTGATCTTGACTCCCAAAGTCTCATCTGGTTTCTCCAAGTCGTTTAAAGGATAAAAATATTTTTTCTCATTTCTGTTCCAGGGAAGAGAGAAAGAAGTCTAACACAGCTGGAAAAGCAGTTTGCTGCTACCACAGCTTATTGCAGTGCCTCTTGCTCTGTGGTGTTGCAGTTCTGATCACACATGCACATTCCCACAGCATCACTCCACGTTAAACTCTGCCAGATTTGCCTTCTGTTCAGCTTGCTCCTTCTACGTTGTGTATTAAATATTGGCACAGTACTGTAAATGTTTAATTACCACCTGTCATAAAGTACAAATGGTTCCTTTCCTCTGTAGCCTTGACAAAAAAGATTAATGTAATATTTCCAGAAGATTTTCGTGTAGATCTGGGGGAATTGGAAGGTTGGTTGTAGGTCTTGGCACATTATTCAAAATGACAGCTAAGTACATTATAGAGGAAATAATGGGCACTAATCCATCCATTCCATTCATTTGGATGTTTTCTGTTTCCAGGACCATGTGATCACAATTTCAAACTTATTTCTGACTGTTTAAACTAAACCTAAATATTGGTGTAATGGGGTGTTCTGAGAAGCTGAAGTTGGCTGAATCAGACACAAAGCTATTCTCTGTATTCCACATGGATAGGTATGCCAATACTTCTGCTATGAAAAATGTGGCTGCCAGCATAGGAGAAGCTTAGAGGTTTTAGGCAGGTACATTTACAGTTCTGGTGAGAGCTGGAAAGCAAGGAGATATTCAAAGTGTATTAATAAAAAAAGCTACAGGTTCAATAGGCTGCCTCTGGTAGCCTCACTGCTCTAGCACCTACCCCAAGAACAAAGCACTGTCCTGCAAGAAATCTCCATTATTTCCCAGATTTCATCCATGAAACAGTGAGTCCATCTATGCAGACTGTGATTAAGAAGCAAAGGAAGGAAAGACCTCTCTGTCAGCAGTGCTGGGCTGCTCAGACTCTCCTTTCTAGTGCAGCAAAAGGGACAACTTCTAGTACCTGCTGCAGCCAAAGTCATCAGTCCTGCTGGGGAGAGCAGGAATTACTTTTTCCTACACATCTGTTGCAGTTCAGTCCCTTAGCACATGCTACCAACACATCCTGTGAAAAATTTTGAATGAAGGATAATGTAAAGCTTTTAGAAATCCTTCTGCTGCCACACAAAAACTTCCATGATAGATCAGTGTGATTTTTAAACAGGAGCTTTGTGTTTCTTCTTCTGGAGAGCATACTAGTAGCTAATTTCTTATGCACATTGTGCTTCCTCATCTCAGCTTTCACCAGAGTAGTTACTTCTGTGTATCTGTATTTCAGTGATTGAATCAGCTATGCTCTGGCCAGCAGGGAAAAATGTTTCGGTATTTTTAGCCTTCATTTAGCAATGCAAATGAGCTTCCTATAATCATGTTTGCGAGAAAACACACGCTACGATCAGGACCTCAATAATGACTGATATTAGCTATGCTCTATACATCAATGAAATTGGCTTAGAGTCACAAACTCCCTTTTTTGTCCTTTTTAATTGGAAAGAAGCAATGTATCTAATCAATTAAACTTTTTGGTTTTTTTTTTACAAAATTGCCCAACTGTCCTCATGAGTCCTCCCAGAGAATCAAAATTATAATATAGGGCAGAAAGCTTTGCTGTTCAATGTTTGTGGGTTTCTTTAAGTCCATTATAAACAATAAAGCGGGCATATTAAAACTACTGTAACTTTCAATATCCATTAAGAGAAACACAACTGAGAACAGACATAAAATGCAAGTCCTTCTAAAATGTATGCCCAAGAATACTGACTTATGTAAAATTAGTGCCCTTTAAATGGAATTAGATTTAGACACCAACGCTTTCATGGGCAAAACTATGTTGGAACTAGTGCTCTTGAGAATTTTTTGTTTCTTACTATCCGTTGTTTTGATGTGGGCTATAATACAGCCCTGGAATTTTCCCACAGTGATAATTTTGTACTTGAAAAATCCCTCTTGGAAGAGTACTATACAATTTAATTAGGACTTTTCTAGACAGTTTTGTAGTGAGTATAATATTCTCCAGCCTCTGTGCAAAGGTATTGAGGCAATTTTGTTGTGTTTAATTAGTAATGAGAGAATGCTCTGTCTGCTCTAAGTCTTGAGTCCTATAATGATAAATGTTATATGCACACATTAAGGTAAGTCAGACACTACTGCAGTGAATTTAGAATTTTAACTAGCTTTGTAAGATATACCTTGAAGCCAGGGATAAACTGGAAAACGTGTTCAGGGCAGCAGGCAACAGTGAAATCAGCTTAACAAATGTAATGAGCACCCATATAATGCAGATTTATGGATTATTTTTCTACATTCAATTATGTTCAACATCTCCTTTAAGGCCATAAATTTCCCATCGATATCCAAACGCTCAGGCATTATAATCTTGGAGGGTACAGAGAGGGCTGGCAGAGGCTGCTGCAGTGACACCAGCAGCTGTAACCTGTGCCTCGTCCTCAGGCCAGCAGGAGCACACAAGTCTACTTCTGCTGAGCAGAAGATCACTGCATCTGCAGAATCCAGCTGCAGGCAGATGTGGAGAGCTGAAATGAAGTGTGTAAAAAGGATGAGAGCTGTCAACAGAGCTGGCTTGCTGCTTCTGCACCTCCTTGTCAAGACCCTGTATGGTTCTCCATAAATCCTGCCTTCCCCAAGGCCTGGCAGGGCACTCACTGCTCCAGCTGTGGGGAGCAAACACCGGCACGTGGACACTGCAGCACAGAAATCCACCCCTGCTGCACATCATCCTGACTGACACAGGGCAATTACTGCCCTCCCAAAGTCCAGCCAAACACCACCCCCACACACATCCCCACCCCAGCGATGACCTGTCATCCCAAAGACCTGGTCTTCCACCTGCTCTGTTACTGTTGAGTCACAAACCCCAGGAATTAAAAGTCTTGGAGATGCTTAGAGCCTGCTGAAGCCCCACCAAGTCCGCCAGAGTGTTTCAAAGTGTTTCCTGCAGCCAGAATTTCTCTTGCTTCAGTACTGAGCTTGTTACATTTTTCAGAGGTACACATTAATACTGAACAGCCAACAAAACAAAGGCTGCTTGTCTTGTATTTTAACATATATTTTAAAGAGATTTCTGAAATGTTTTCCCCATCTTATAGGCACAGCTATTTCAGTAAGTGGCATAGCTTCTTTGTTTTTGCAAATGGGAGGCATAACCACAGTGTGGGCAGAGAAGTCAGAGAAAATGTATGTAACAGACAGTGTGCTCTCAGACCATAGCACTAACTTTCATTACCTTCTTCTCATTATTTTCTTCAAGATAAAGTATCTGCTAAAGCTTGTAGCAGCAATATTGAATTCTACAGGTCAAATTGTGAGAGCCGTATTTTAAAAATAATACCATTTCATATTAACAGTCTTTTATTCCACTTTTTCTTTTTATTTTGAAGACTAATAGGTCCAGAAAATAAGCCTTTTCTGGATCCCTCATTACTTCATATTATCCTCACCGTAATTTGTCTCCTCTTTAAAAACACAAACACTGCCCTGGCAACACAAACCACAAATGTATTTCTGTGTTTTCCCCTCACAGTACTTTCAGTTTTCCCACACAAATGAAGATTTCTGTGTCTCTAAGACATTGAGCTGTCCCTCTCTGGGAAAATCTGTGTGAATTGTGCTGACAGTTTACAGTTGCCCTATCAGGACTGTAAGTTATGGATATGAGGCTGCATTATCATATTTAACTTGCGTGAAGTTGCTAATACTTCACACTATCATGTTTCATAATACTGTAGGGTCTTGGGGGGAAAGGGAGTTAAATTTTTTAGGGTTTTTTTAAGTGTGGGTATGCACAACAGCTAAAAGCACAGCAAAGCTCTGGGTATTTTATTGCCTGGCTTTAGTATATTTGTACTACAGCAATGTGTTTAACTCCCTGAGCCTGCTCCTTCCCACCTTGACTGCGTCAATAGTGATTTTCACCTTCTACTCTGTTGTGCTGCCACTCTCCTTGGTAGGACCAAGATTATTGGTTTACCAAGCCAGTATCCGTAGCAGGGACATAGCCCTGCTGCTCTTGAAGAGCATACATATGTATGAACCCATTATTTGACTGTATTTTTCTCCTTGAAGAAGGGATCTTTATTTGTACTAGCTGAGAAGACCAAATTAAATCTTTTCCATTTAGTACACTTCAAAAATAATTTTCTCGCTTCCTATCAACTGTTTAAATCAGTTCATAAATTAATGTTATGAGATTTAAAAGATGTTTACTTGCTGAAAATATGCTTGTGTTTTTCTTGAAGACATTTATTCCAAAAATTTTTCCATCAAAATAAAGTAGCCATCCTTGTGATCTTTTACACTGTGACATGCTCATTAAGTGGCATATACATATTAATCTATAATTAAAAGGGGTGGCTGTGAGAGGTACTTAGTTCATCTGCCCCATGTTCACCAACAGCTTTGGAACGTATACCCCTTTACTAATGACAAGTCACACATACAGGGAAACATAGGATAACAGTTATAATATAGAAAACAGATTTTTCCTGTCAATGGATGGCAGAATCCTCAACCTTCCGAGCTAAATAATGTGCTTAAGTATAATGAGACATAATGCAGCCACATCTACAGGTGTGTGCAAAAATAAAATCTTGCTTTCTCTCCAGGGATTTGAGAGCTGCAGATTTCCTGCCAGAAAAGATATAAATGTATTTAGAGTGGCCTGGAGAGAAGGGAGCACTTCTAGGAGACAGAAAAAACAGCCAGGCCCAATATTTGGAATCTGATCATGTTTTTTTGTTAAATCATGTCTTCCCAAATAAGGGTGTTTTGATGAACATAAACCAGCAAGATTAGACATAAAACAAGCATTTAAACTCATATGTGTTGCTCCAACAAAAGCTTATTTTTACCTGGATATACTGTATTAGTAGCAAAAGGGTTTTTTGCAACAAGCTTGCACATAATGAGCTTTCTCTCATGCTATCAGATAAATTTCTGTCTGTTTACATCAGAATTTACTGAAGGTTTTTTAAACTTCCCTTCTGCACCTCTACATTTTTGCCCACTTTCAGTGCCCAAGTGTTAAGGACTCTCTTCCTCTCAAAAATTCCCACTTAACTCTGAACAGAGCATCTCTGTTTCCCACCATGTCTTATCTTCA
This sequence comes from Melanocharis versteri, assembly GCA_013397845.1. Lineage (NCBI taxonomy): Eukaryota > Metazoa > Chordata > Aves > Passeriformes > Melanocharitidae > Melanocharis > Melanocharis versteri. The sequence goes on along the minus strand of VZTG01008967.1, from coordinate 931,569 downwards.
AGTAAAATAACTTTTTATTAGATTTAATGACAGTAATTTTTGTACTTCAAAGAAAAGTGTTCTTTAACCATACTGGATGCCATTTCTGCTGTGAGGATGTGAGATCATCTTTGGCACTCCTACCTAGAAACAGGCTTAGCTGGGTCCTGCTGGATCTTCTGGATGCAGAATTATGAGGTAGCTCTAATGAGGGAATTGAGTGGCTAAAATATTCAAGTGCCATCAATTCAGATTCCTGAGCCACAGAGCCCAGGGAAATCCAGCACCATGTGCTTAGAGCCTGCCCTTTTCTGGTACTTCACAGGGAGACCTCACAGCCCTGCAGGGCCCAGGCAGGTGTGTCAGACATACAGAGCTCACCAGTAACCTGTCCTGGGCACTGGGAGATGTCTAAAAGCCCAGCCTTTCTTGGGGTGATGAGGTCTCCATCTAGCTCAGCTCTACAGCTGTCCTAGTGAGAGCATACTGCCAGACCAGCAGTTACCATGACAGCTTAACACAGAGAAAATTAATCCAGAAAATTGAAAAATTTAGTTTGAAACTTTCCAAAGCCCAGAGAACTTAAAATATGTCGTTCCAGGAGAGGGGCCACACAGTAGAAAGAAACGTCTTTCTTTCATTTTTTTCCCCAGTCTTTGAGGAAGCCCAGATTATTTTAAAAATCTTCGATTCGGGGGGAAATGCTATGAAAGAAAACATGATGTCCTTATAGAGAGGACTGTAAAGAAGAGCATAATGCATGCTGTACACTTAATATAAAATTAAGGAAAAAATCTCTAAATACATTCTATTCAAGTGTCATGTCTATATTACTTGCTCTCAAGATCAACTACAGGACAAAAAGTTACTGCTCTCTAATCAGTATTCATATGAAAGTGTTCAAACTGTAACTCAGAATCCTGAGAGACTGGAACGCTTCTCAGTTCCATCTTTTTAAAATGAGAATGAATTCTATTTGTCTCCTCCTTTGATATATTTCAGGCATTTTTTTTCCACATTGGTTAGAAGAAAATTATTTGTTTCAAGAAATCTTAATGTCTGTATGTTTTTGGTTTTGTCTTTCACTAGATGACAAACATTTTCTTAGATGACAAACATTTTTTTTCAGGTAAGTCCAACCATTTTATGAAAGCACACTTAAAACATTTATATCCTGAAATGAGGCTTGGTTTCGAATTTATATTATTCAAAACACAGCTACATAGAATGATCCCTTTTGTTGATGAAGAATATGGCACAGTGGATGGAGTGAGTTTGAAAATAGGTTTTTTAACAAAAAATGCAACCAGTAAGAGCCTTTGTTAACACTCATGCAGAATTTTGTTTTGCCAAAAGAACAGAAGTGTGTATCAGAGGGAAGATGAGGTGCATAAGGCTAAGAAAATTCATTTCATTTGCCACAAAAACAAATTGGCAAGTGAACACCATTCAGCCAGCCTGTGAGATAGTCCATCTGCAAAATTTAGAGGAAAGAGAAGATTGTGCAGTGACCCAAAATAAGGAGCACTGTGTCCTTTTTCTTTTATCAAGCAATCATGTTACTGAAAAGGTCTCTCCAATGTGAAGGAAGCGAGGGAAGTCACTAGTGCTATTATAGATCCATTTCCATTGGAAGATCAAAGCAGCAACATAAAAGCAAGTGTTAGCTGAAGCATTTTCTTCTACTTTCAAGGTAAAAGGTAAAAGCAGCTGAATGGAAATCTATCAAAATGTTTTCTTCTGACATGTTGATGGTAATTATCCTGACTGATATTAACCTTGTTAAATAGCCATCTGTGTCTGCTAGAAAAGTGGAGTCCCTTCCCACAACCCTTCTGAAGGAAAGATGGCCAGGAGTGAAAAATTCAAGTCTTTTACTTTCTACTAAGCATGAACAGATGTATAGACAAACTAAACATGAACAAATGCATAGAAAAAATCACTTTTACTGGAAATAGCTTTGGTCCCTTGCCTATCACTTCATATTTTAACCACTCAGTGATTGATATTCTATCTGAGTCTGGTATATGGCTTGAGTTGATTTATTTTCAAGAGATACAGCTTTCTACACTCACCCCTTACTGAGAAGAAAGATAAAGAACTGTATTTTGCTATATTTCCCTTTAAGGAATCTGGCTTCACTCTAACACCTTTCTCACCTGCTGTCCCCAACACTGCAAACTGATGCAAAGAAATCATCACAGCACAGTTGGGGCTTTTTTGCAAAGGCACAGTCTAACACACACGGCACCTGAGCACAACCCCAAGTCTATACTGTCTAAAGATTCAGGTAAAATCCAGGCCAAGTGCTCCACAGCCTCATCCACAAGCAGTCCTCAGGATCCCAGTTTATCCCATTCCTGCAATATGTTTTGTACCCTATCAAAAACAAACTACCACAATCTACTTGGGCAGAAGGACACAGGCATCAAATTCAGTAAAACCCTGAGAAACCCAAACCCAAAATTGTATCAAAACCTTCTGTGGTATGTGGTTCACTCAATGCTGCTGGGGTGTGTTTGTGAACTGAGAGAGCTGGAGCAGTACCTGGAGGAGGAGCAAAGGTGGTGGTGGTGGTGGTGAAGCAGCCCAGAAAATTCCTGGGCTGAAAAGCTGAGTCTGGGAAAAGAGGAAGAGGAAAGCAAGGAATGAGGCTACAGTCTGAGATCACACAAGGAGATTGGGCTGGAGGTTAGGGCTGAGACACACCAAGAGATGTGGAGCTTGGGACTGCTGGCAGAGCTTGGCCAGAAAGAGGCAGCACAGATGAGGGAGTCCAGGGATGAGTAAGTAAATGGAGGAAAAGCACAAAAAGAAACAGGCTGGAGGAGCTTGGGGTGAAAGTGGATCTGTCAGGCCAGAACAAATTCTTGTGCAATGGATGGAAGAATTGCTGCCCAGTGGGTCACATTGCCCTGCAGACACTTAATTTTCTACTGTCCACGGCGTCATAAAATGATGTGAATCAGGAAAGCACATCTCACCCCTCTGTAGTTTCCCATGGAGAAATAGAGGGAAATAGGGAAAGCACAACCACTGAGAACAGAGGTCTGTGCAGAAGAGCAGCTCTTTCAGACTTGCTGCAGAAACACGAGTGCAAATGAAGTACTGAATGATTAGAGCTCACCAGCTCCCATGAAAATATTTTCCAAAAGCATTATTTCAGGACCAGAAGGCCTTGAAACAATCAAAGCACTCTCACAGCAGCGGCTTTTGGTGGCTCCAAAACTGGAGGGCAGGAAAGCTGACACATACGAACTGCCAGGACTCAGGGAGGTGGGCAACAGGCAGGTAGGAATGGCTCCTTTTCGCATTTCATGGAAACCAAGATATTCCTTGGAAAGTGCAGATTTCTGCAAATATTCATTATCCAAAAGAATATGTTCTCTTGATAAATTTCTACCAGCTCAAAGCAAAAAGGGAATCCTGTTTTTCTGGCTTCTTGACAGATTTAGTTATTTGCACACAAAAATGTTATTATGATATGGTTATGGGAAAAGAGGGAAAAGATAGAGAGTGTCAGGAAAAGCAGAATCAGCACAAAAGCCCACAAAACCAGGTTGAAAGTCCAGAGGCAATTCAGCAGACTCAGTGGAAAACTTCTGATTTTCTTTTCTTTAAAGACCAGCAGTATTTTCCAGAAAGGTTTTGTCTCTTCTACGGGGGATTTTTAATGGCCAGGAATTATGGCCACTGTTTCTGTTACCCAAGTGATGAGAAAAGCAGCATCCTAGGTTTATAGCAACAAAGATTTTTGGAACCTCGGTAGGATTTAGATAGAAGCAGGATGTGGTAAAGTCCCTTTCCAATGTCAACATTCTCTTTTCTCATTTGCTTATCAGTGTTGGGGCTTCAGCGAGGGTCCTGTCAAACACATCTACAGAGAAAAGTTTCCTCTGTCCATGCTGAATGGCCTTTCCTAGAGACTGGATTAGACAGTGTTCAGGCAGAGGAGAGCACCAAACAAACTGTTCACTTCCTGTGAGGTCCCTGATCACGGAGTTGTTGAAACAGAAGCACCATCTTCACTGTGGAAGAAAGGTTTTATAAGGAAAGGTCTTACCTCTGTGATAGAAACAAATGCTCTTGCCTACTTGCATCCCAGTGCTACAGACCCTGAATGAGAAACACATATTCACGGGGTCCTGAGGCAGTCAGAGCCTGTTGGAGGTACTCACTGCTCAGGTGAAGTTCTCTGAAGTACTCACATACTTCGGAAATGTCATGAGTACACATTAGTTTTGAATACAAAAACAGAAAAGAAATGAGGCTTGCTCATATTTGATGCCATTTTCTGTCAAGACTGGATGTTTCTAGTTTTTCCTTTATTTGTTTAGGATCATGTATTATTTCAATAGTTACCATCTGGTCTCGAAAAGCTCAACAGAAACCATTTGTAAAAACCAGCAATTCCCAGACTGCAAATGCCATGGGACTTTGGTACTCTGCAACAGAACAACATTCGGCTTAATTAATGTATACTGATGGGAAAGAGAAACTGCAAGCAAAAGCAGAGCCCTGCGTCCCTCCCAAGGCAGCAGATGTAAAAACAAAACTACTCTTGCAAAATCCCACAGACCTACTGCACAATAAGGTGCGAGAGTCCTGTGTCTTGTGAAAATGAGCAGTTGATAGACAGTGATTTGGAGCAATTTTCCCCTGAGTAATCAGCAGCCACTTCCCCGCAGGGATGGGCTGCTGTGCCTGTGCTCAGGGAGAAGTGGCTCTGCAGGCAGCTCGGAGAAGGGAACAGGCACCAAGCTTTGATGTAACTGGAAATGAGCACTGTGCTGGCTGATGCCATCAGACCCTAAGTAAAGCAGAAATATAGGATTTTTCATGCTCATACTCTTCTAATCAATGTCTGGATTCAGCAGGAAGGGAAGTGAAAGAAATCCCAATTTTCCAATCTTCCTTCAAGGTGATTTCATAAGGTTTAACGTGTAAGTATTGATAGACTTTTAAGTATATCCATGTTAAGATTAACTTCTTACAATCCTGTATTTTATACAAGTATTCAGCACCTGTCTTCCTCTAATTTTGATTCCATTTCTGAAAAGATATTCCACCTTTTCATCTTGCTTTATTACACAGTTTTATCAAAGGTGAGATATTCACATGGAAAGTAACCCACAAGGAGGAGACACTCCTGGGCACTGCCAGTGTCCCAGTGAACACTGAAGGTTGAATTGCATGACCAGATAATTTTACTGTCTCATTTGGGATGCAGGAGCAAGCGTGGAAGATCCTTGTTTCTGAACACAATATGGTCTCTTGTAACAGGAGCCCCCCAGCAAGCACACAAACACATCTAGCAGTGTGCAGCAGATTCTGCACATAAATGCTCAGAGGCAAACGATAAGGAAAAGCTGAGGGTAGGAATAAAGCCAAGCCCTTCACCTATAACTTCAGAAATCATCTATTCCTTTTACACACAATAGCCCTGTGAAATGAGATTTTGGGTGTACTTCCATTTTACCTGTTGGAGATGTCTGGCGTGTGCCTGGTGAGCAGGTGTGTGTCAGGTGAGCAGAAAATGTGTGTGCCTGAGCTTAAGGGATATATCCAACTTACCAAGTGAATGGTACTTAACAGAAGTAAGATGTGTCTTCCCTTCAGGGTGTGGCTGGAAATAAAAAAAAAATGAGCTGACACTTCATAAAATAACAATGAAACGATGTAGGGACTGCAGTCCAGGAGAGCAAGGGAACCAAAGCCCAGAAAAGATGCAGGGCTTCTGAGCTCCTCCTCTCCCAGGTGGGCTGATGCTGGTCCCCACGAGCACACATGCTGCTTGGGTGGGAGAAGAGTCATTCCCCAGTCCCTGCTTCCCTACACAGCGGGGAATAGGAGGGGGTGACTCTGCAAAGCCAGGCATCTTGGATCTGATCACTAATGTTTTATTCTGACATTACGCTGTCACTGTAAGCCAATATTAATAACACCTTCTTACCTGTGTGCCTGATAATTGTCCTAATTTCCTGAGTTTCCAAGAATTCATTCTTGTCCTGTGTTCAGATACAGTTAGTGTCACTTAGAAATTCAGCTACAAAGGAATTTTTAAGCTCCTTGGAAAAGGTTAATGATTGAGAAGTAGTTTTCTACTTTTAATATTTTCCTGGGGTCATAATTTGAGACAACATAGAATGCTTTGTCTGAATCGCACATGCCTGCTAATCTCAGCAAAGGAAACAGATGGAGTATTGAACTCTCAGATATGTAGGTTTTAGCACACATGGACACAACTCGCAAGTCCTTCCGTGTACTCTAAAGTCTTTCAGACTTGCCCAGATCAGATAATATTTCTAGTCTTTGGCTTTCTTCTAAAGTGCATAAATGGAAGCTGAGAGCAATGACAAAAAGTATTTTATTCTCCTGTACTGTTAATGTCAAGACATTTTATTTACTATTTTTGATTCTTCCTTTTAAAATCTTACTCTTTTCATGTTATCATTTTTGTTATGTATTTTCCTTCCAAACAATACAGCTGTGTTGCTGTTGACTTTTTCTCCTAGTTTATTAGGGTCAACAGGAACCTAATACATTCTACTGGAACTGCTATCTTTAGATGGAATTAAAATTCAGCTGTCATTGAAGATTTTTGGTTTTTACATCAAAAGAAGGAAACATAAAGCCGTAGAGAAAATTGTAATGCTTTTGAAATCCATAAAAGTTTCACTGCTGATTCCCATGGAACCAGGATTTCACTCTCCCTAGTGCAGAAACTGTGTTCTGTCCTAGTAACCTCCTCCCTGAAGTTTAAGAGACAGGGGATAGTTACGGTATTCCCTAGGAGAGTGTGATCTACAGTGCCTGCTAGAAATTGGGAACAGGTAAGGACAGAAGGCTCACCTGGAGCTGACTCATAAGAAGCCAGAGCCCTTTTAGAACTCAGTTTCAGGAGTACAAAGCCATTTGTTTCTTCAGGTCCAGCTACTGGTTGTCAAAGAGAAACAGGTCACCTACACAGAGAGTCTATAGCAGCATCTCCATTTCACACTGTGAAAATCCAGTTTAAACACCACTTGTGAAATTCAATTGGATGTGATTTGAAACCGCCCATTTCCTACGAGATAGAGACTTTTTAATTTTATCAACTATAACATGTCTCCCATAGGAATCTTGTATCTAAATAATACATTTTATTTATGTTCCATAAGAGTTATGTGGTAGATGGCAAGAATTCTGATGAGTCAGGTTATATTTATACCGAGCATGAAACCCAAGCAGAACCACGAGTCAGTGTCATCACTGGACTAGTTTGTTCTGAGAGTGGATTCTATCAGAGAATGTCATTATATTTTTTATTGCATCTTCTACAAAGGCTTCTTGGAATAGCAGATGTCTAGTTACCAAAATTGTTCTTGAAATTTAAATAAATGTGCCATATTCTAATAATATTCATCCTTAGACTTCCCTGGAATTAATTCTGTATTAATATTTGATTTCCTAGCAATAAAATTCACAATTTTTTTTCACTATAAATAGAGATAAAAACGTGAGACTGAAAACCATCTACAGAATGTGCAGCAGCCTATGACAGATACAATGGTTCTGAATTAAATCTCTGCATTTTAGTGGAAATTCCAAGTATATTATTGCTCAGAAAAATCCTAGAAGAATACTGGCAGATTTAGAAATCAAAATTTCTCAGAAAAAAAAGGTTTATTTATACTTTCTAAAAATAATTTTCATAATTCCTGATTCTTTTCATCAAAGAAAAACCTTGGGTTTCGTCTTTTATGAACAAGGAAAATCAAACCTAGGCCATGTAAAACATTTTTTTCCCAGAGTATTTCAAAATTAAAAACAAGAAGTTATTGAAGTAGAAGAATATCCCATAGGAGATAAACTATGGTTAGAAATTTTTCTAACCATTTTCTCTGTATGATCTCAATAGTTACAAAATTCCAACTCTTTTAAAATCATTTTACTTATTTAGTGTCCTGAGATTTAGCTGCTTGGTTGCATAACAATGGTCCACAGGTTCCATAAGCACCTACAGTTCTGAAAAAATAGGTTCATTTTCTGCCTTTCGCTCCTCCAGGCTCCTTCTCAGCCAGCTGCTGACACTAATAGCTGGTACTCTAACACAATTTCAATTTTGTGTAACACAATCTTTTGTGTTACACAAAACCCTACAACAAATTTGGGGAAAAGGTCTGGTATTAGACTGAGTCATCAGCTAAACAATTTATACAGAGTGTGCATGGGAGCAGCTCAACAGTTCCTCAAGCATTTAAGATGCACTTTTTTTTTTTTTAAGTGCAAAAAAACTTCCTAGAATGTAATAAAAAGAAGGTTAGAAAATTCTTGTCTCCAAAACCTGTTTTTTGCATTGTGTTCTGTGTTCTGTGTTATGTAGTTCCTCTAGAGATGCCACCCAAATCTGCTGCTCTGCTGGCCTTCCTTAGGTGAACGCAGCCTCAGCCCAAGCCGGCCTGACAGAGAACACAGTTCTTGTTATCAACACATTGAGTGCTAAGAAGGGAAAATTTAGGATGCCAAGATTTTTCTTCAGGGGCATATTCATCTGGAAGTTTGTCACTTTTCCTTTTTGATCCTCCAATTGCTGTTAAATGACACTCTGTTTCAGCCATTTTCCCTGCTTCATGGGGACCTTAGAACAAAAGAAAGAAAAAATTCTGTTACGGAGCAAATCAGAAAAAAATCTTGATTGTTCAGCCCGGAACTTAAGTCTATGTGGGATAAATAGAAAAAGGAGAGACACAAGACTTACACTGAGTGGTCTGTGTCAAAGCTGAATGAAACTACTGCTTAGACAAGTTTGGAATTTGAGGACCTGGAAGAAGTAGAGAATGACAGAAATAAAATATATGGACCTGGAGATTCAGGCCTCAGATCAGGGTTTTAAAATAAGCCTAAACTAATTGAATTAGTCACTTAGTTAAATTAATTGAAGACTGAAATTAATTTCCTGCTGTAATAGATTTTGTAATAGCTTCAGCTGAACAATTTATTTGCTCTGTTTGAGGTTTTTATGCAATTGATCGATTAGTGAACAATTTTTCAGTTTAACAGGAAATATCTGTAGTGGCTTGCATGATTTAATAGCCAAAGAATTCAGTGCTAATTTACTATGAGACCAAGAAAGACAGAAAAAACATTGTGTTTCAGTTGTTGGCAGTTGCTATGGCTGAGTTACATAAACACAGGGGCCAGCATCTCTCCAGGAACAGTGGTAGCAGTCAGAACACTCATCTGTGCCAGGCACTTCAGGCTGGCTGACAAACTGTGCTTCGAAAAGACCAGAGCCTAAATTCTCTGAACTGCATGAAAAACCTCCCAACATCATCAGGAAATCTGGAATCGGGGTCTTTGTTTCACTACTATTACATTTCAGGCAATGTCTGTGGTCTATCACATTTCGGAAGGCAGTAATTCTTGCTAAACACTGATTTTGTTTCATTAGGACCATTTTTGTTCAGGATTCACTCTGCCTAGATTTTAGCAGAAAAAACTGCCATAAATGTAGTTTGGGTTAAATTAGTTCTGTCCTACTCTTGCACTCATTTGAAAATAAATGGGCTGTATCATCTAAATCCGCAGTGTCATTTAACAGCAATAACTGCTCTGCTGAGAGTTATGATCTCTCTGCCCATGATTGCTATTATTCCTAGCAAGTTCTGAGTATTCCTTATGACTGTTTCAGCAAAATTCATCCAGGAATCCATCATTCTTGCTCATTTCCCACATTGTTTGTGCTTCTCTTAAACTCTGTCCAGTTTTTAAAAGGAATTCAGAATATGTTATGCTACTAAATTTTTTATCACTGAATATAAATACAGTGATGGATTATTCAATTGAATCAGGAAGAAAAAAAAGGATAAAATAAGCAAATCCACAGTAATCTTGTGGGGTATTTGGGGGGAAGATCATGACACTTTTTAAAATGACATCTCATTCAGTATCCCAGAAAAAATAAATTGATTATCCTGCAAAGAAAATAAGCCACAATAAGAGCTTTGAAAATATACCTTTCTCTGTTGTTTACAAAACCAAAATCTTAGAATCATGGAATAGTTCGGGTTGGAAGGGACCTTGTAAGTTCATCTGCCGAAGCCCCCTGCAATGAGCAAGGACATCTTTAACTAAATCAAGAGGTTGCTAAAAGCCGCATCCTAAGTAAGACTTAAAATAAGAACAAGAGGACAACTACTCTATGACATTTCTTGGTAACATATAAACCTCAATTTTACGTGGGTTATTGTCACAGAAGACAAATGGTTAGAGGATTATTTATCAATGGAGAAAACCTGTAACAAATTTAGGATATATAAGCAGAGCAAAATATAGCAGCTTACCCTAACAGATCTACTTCAAGAAAAAAAATAACAGTCTGATATTACCAATGTTTCATATTCCCACAGAAAATGAATCACTGCTCCCTCACCCAGTGATCTCTCATTTTGGAAATTGCACTTTCTAACTGATTGCAAATATTAAGCAGAACATACATACCAAGTGCCAAAATATTTTAATAATACATCATCTTAGAGATGTAGGTGTATGAGTGAATTCTGACAAGTGAGAACACTCAAAAAGTCTGCAAATGTATTGAAAAAGAGGGAGAAAAATGGCCCAGAGGTTAAAGTACTTAGCTGTTACTCTGTTCTCAGCTCTGCCACAGACTCCTGGTTTGACCTTTAGCAAACGGGTTTGCCATCAGCTTTCTCAGGCGCTAAACCAGATCTCGAATGTCTCAGCTCTCCCTCCATGTAAGAATAATCCTTTCCTAGAAAGCAGTTGTGATGGTGAATTGTGAGATGTTTAGACACTGTGGTGATAAGTACTGTACAAAAACAAACTACAGCGAGATAAAACTTGTGCTGTCAGCCACCAAACTGTGAGGAGGTGTTTTTCAAAGTGACATTTTCATATTATTTGCTCTAAAAATAGGAAAGTCTTACTTCTCTCTTCAACTGCACCACTGTTGTACAGTAAGCATAGTAAACACAGATGGCTTAGAAAGCAGACAGGCACGATTTGTAAGCCCTGAGTGATGTCACATGGTGCTCAGATTCATACTCAGACCTTTCCTTTGGCACCCACGTGTGCTGAGGAGGAATGTGGCTCCAAGAGGGCAGCTCTGGCCTCAGCAGGAGACAAAGATGGGCAGACTGCAGAAAAGACTCACTTTGAAGCTACTTGGCACACTTATTTAGGTCTTATGTAAACCCCTGTTTATATAAAACAAAAAAAAATTTTGTTCTACTTAAGAAATACACCTGTGGATCGCATTGCCAAAGGGTGCTGTAAGTGCCAACATTACATGGGTACAAGGGTGGAGAAAGAGATGCATGAGAAACCCACTGAAAACACAGAAAACACATCACATTGTCAGAGATTCAACTAGCTGCAAACTGGGAAAGGTTGAGCCCTGCCCACCCAGCTCTTGGTTTTGCCTTAGCACCAACATATGGTATAACTGACTTCAAAAGACTTTCAGACGGACCAGTTAAAGCCTTTCTCAAGGCACTTCAGAATAAACTTTCCAGGACACACACACACTTTCTTGTTGCCAAGACCTAAAACCCCCCGGCTGCAAGGAGAGCATTCATGGTGATGTATTTAGGCTGCACCACCAAGGCCCAGAGACCTTCATTCCCACTGACTGATGTTCTGCTCTTTCTCCTCTAATACAGAAGCCCTCATTTATGAAGCCATCCTCTCCTTTGAAATAAGGACACATTTTTTAAAGTAATCAATTGGAAACAGCCTGTAATTTAGAACAGGTATCCAGTGATGAAAATATCCATGTCACAGACAAAAATGCTGCCAGGTCACATCAGAACAAATGCACGTATCACACAATCCCTCTTGAGCTGTATTTCTCCAGGTATCAGATTTACCTCAGGAGAGAGGATAACAAATATACAACCTAAATCCACTGATGGTACTAACTAAACAAACAACACTGCCATCAGCTCACAAATGGAGGAATAGTAGAGAACTACAAAGAAAAAGATGTACAGCTATAAGAAACACAAGCTCTTGCAGTTAGTGGTGTTCACTCACATATTGGTGTAGTTCAACACGTCTTATGGAAAAAAAATAGCACCTTTTAAATCCACTGAAGTTCAATAATGCTAATTTGAGCCCTGGCCCAGTGGTGTGTTTGGAAAAGGTATCCATGTTATGCTATGACTTCAGTTGTAATGTTTCAAAATGCTATTAAAATTAATTAATCATTCAAATACCTAACTAATTTGTCCCCTGATATGCAAACATTTCCAAGTACAGCATCTCTTGTGTTGCTCTGCACATGCATATTCTGAGTTTACAAAAACACTTGAGAAGTCTTATAAAAAGGCCTGCAGACCTTCCCTTTGCATTGCATTTATTCTGCATCTTCCCAAGGCAAAACCAAGCACACGTTCTCTCCCAGCTGGGGTGCACTGTGTTAATTTTGATAGAGCAAACAGATCCAGACAGACAAAGCTGTAAACATGTACAAGTACTAACCAAGGTTCAGAGGAATGAATGCAGACACCTTGATATGAGCACCATAGCAACAGGCTCCAGCAAATCTTTTTAACCCTCTCTTAAAGATATAAAGGAGGAGAAGAAAACTCTTAAAGCGTTTGAAAAGTGAAAGCCAAAGTGAAATTAAATTTAACAATGCCATTTACCTCTTTCCCTTTACTTGTACAGAGGAACTCTATTGAATGAAAAGTACATTTATTTGTCACTCTTTTTAAGAGCATTAAATTATTTAGCTGTCTCTTCTGGAAAAAGAGAGGAACTAGAATTGTCACTGCTCTTTGAGGCTGCTTTTGCTTCCCAAAGCACAAAATGGGAGCAGACAAAAACTAACAGAGATGCTCAGTTCTTTTCCAGGCCTGGTAAATCTCAGACTAGGGGAGCACTGCATAGAGAACTGCTTTTGCTGCCTCTCTGGCCATGCTGCTGCTGAAGATACCCCCCGATACCTACCCTTTTTCTTTTTTATTTTTTTCTCCTTTTTTCCCCCTTTTTCCCCCATTTCTTTCATTTCTTTCTTCCTTCCCTCCCTCCCTCCCTCCTTCCCTCCCTCTTTCCTTTGCTCTTTTATCTTTCTTTCTTGTCTTCTTTATTTCTCTTTCCTTCTTTTTCTCTTTTTTTCCCACCCTCTTTCCTAAAAGAAATCAAAAGGGGATGGATGCTGCATGCAGGGAACAGTGCAGGGAAGGGACAGGACATGAATGAGGGATGATCCAGGTAAGCAGAGTTCCAGGGCTGGGCCAGGGTGCAGATGATGGCACACACAGCCTCAAATACACCCTGCCTGTTTCAGTCATCACTGAGGAGCAAAATGATGGTGTGGAGATGTAGCACAGTGGGGGTCACCAAACACTTCCCAGAGATGGGCTTGCTCTTGTCAGTCCACCTGTCTTCTTCACATCACCTGAAAGATTACGGACCAAGCGAAGGAACTGAGACAGGGAACAATATGTTTTCTCAATTTTTCTGTCAGTTAAGCCTGAATAAAAGCTTGATTATTTTTTTCATGTTGTCTTCCAGGTAACTTTTGATCTTGGTTGGAGCAGTAGCCTTTTGTTTTTTACTGACAAGTTCAGTTTATACTGCTTGCAAAAACATTTCTAGAAAAAGGACTCACAATTTGGTCAGCTTGGGTTCTAAGCCTATGTCTTCTCTACCCCGAAACCCCTTTCATCTCGCTTTGGTGATATGCACAGCCCAGCAGTGAAACGCAATGCAAATGCTAAAGGATGTGCTTTCCCCTTTGCCAAGTCAGTGAGCCCTGCACAGAGCACAGGACAATGAATACAGCCCTGAGCAACACCCCCAGGGTTGCAAGCAGACCAATTTTTAATAAAAACACTCGAAGTTTGAGCAAATGCTACTGTTGTGATCTTTCTGGAAACTAATCAAAATTTGATTCAAGAAAAGGCAAATCAGAATAGCTATTTTCCTACTATCAACTACAACCAACAATTATGTTCAGACAAAACATGAAATGACTAATCCAAGCCAATGTAAGCAGTAACTCTGAACCCAGCCCCTACTCCTGCCTCGGTGATCACTTCTGCCAGGCCAGGATATTCATTGGTATTCAGGAGCTGCTGCATGAAACAGAGCTTCAGGAGGGCTGTATCCACACACATATTTTTCAGGCTGTTATACTCTCTGCATGCTGATTGAAACCCCTCCTGATGAGTCTACCCATGCTCCTGAATTTTAGATCTGACATTATATTCATTTAACCTCATGGCAACATGAACAGTTTTCTATTCACTGAAAAGAAACTGGCATCTCATCCCTCTCTCTTTCTCCACACACATTTCACTGTAATAGTAGTGGTAGAACTGGCTGGATAGCCCTTAACACCACACTACCTACTTTGCAATCGTATTCTTTTTTTAAGTGATTACTTTCACAATGGAATTGAAAATAAAGCACTTTTGAAATGAAAATTATTCTCAAGAAATAACTGAAAGTCTCAGTAATAAAGGTATTCTTTTTAATGACAACTCTGCATTTTCTGAAGTGAAAGACTTTCAGTCCCTCATCCAAATTGCTGCAAGCTCAAGAAGTACATACTGCTGCTTTTTCCCCTCAATTGTTCTCACAGTCCTTCATGTTTAGAGCACTTGTGAAATAGCATCAGCTGTTCTTCACCCCTCGGTGGGAAGGGATGGCACCATCTACCCCTAATCAACGTTCATGGGATAAACGCCATGTGGTAGCACCTGCCGGAAAGACCACTCTCTCTTTCCTTAAATCTAGTTATTCTGTGCTTCATTTCCCCCTCTGTGAAATGATAGTACAGGTATTTCTTCACCATTTTTAATCAAAACAAATGCTGGAGGAATGGAAATATTGAGAAGTCCATATTGCTAAAACACAAACAGTTGTTTCATGAAAGACTAAGAATTGCTGAAAGTGGGTAAAAGGAAGAGATGGAAATTATGCTGTGATGTACATGCCCACAGTGTGCAGCACTAGGCTGGTCGTTGTCATTCCACCAGCAATTCTTTATGCCCTGCAAGGCTGCTCAGTGTTACCAGGCAGGCTGAACACTAAGTAGTTAGAATTATACATTTTAGCTGTGGTGGGAATCAAATGGAATGAAAATTCTCTAGTCACTTGGAGGGTATGCAAGGATGAATAGAGCAGACATGGATTTCAGGTTTAAGGATTTGTTTCCAGTTAAAATGCAGAAAGTATGCACAGAAGTATTTATTTCTTGTGTTTATATGTTTATGCTAAAGCAGAAAGAGAAAATTTTAAAAAAACAACAACATAAGAGAAACATATGAATCAACAAAAGAGCTTCAAGGGGTACCAATTAGGAGACATCTGTTGGCATCAGTGGATCTGTGATCAAGATCTGGCTTCAAGTGAAATTTTCACAGACGTGTAATATAACACCAGTGTTTCACCAAGCACATCCACATCCTTAGCTTGCTGGTTTTTTAATTCAAGCATCAGGAAGAACTAAGGAAAAAAAGAAACAGACCACCCCAACCCATAAAATTTCCAGTTGGGACTGATGGAAAGACATGATCAACACTTAATTGTTATAAATGTAGTGAAATTGCATGGCACATGAGTAACTATCTGTATTTCAGCCCCCTGCAGCAGCAGTGCCTGCACACAATGGCATCATCCTCAACCAGAGGGAGCAGATTTCTTGTGTCGGCAATAGAGCTGTGCACTCGTTCCCAGGCAAATCTATCTCCAAGATAGCCTTGTAGGTTCTGTAGATATTAACTGTCACGAGTCTAAAGATTTGTTGGTGTTCATTTTGATTAACACAATCTCTAGCAATAAAACCAAGACTCTCTCACAGCACAGTGAGTTAGAGCTGAGAAGGGCAACATCCTGAGCATATTGGCCTCATAATATCCTTCAGTCTCCTGTAAAATGTCTGTACCTGACTCCCCCCAGGGCTCAGCCCCCGTCCTCACTCACAGAAGCTGGAGGAGTAAGAGCTGTTGGCCATGAAAACTGGCAGCAATAAGTTAAAAGCTTTCATCAAAGACATATTTCTCAGTGTGACAGTGCCAAAATTCAACTGTTTGCCAGAAATCTTTCATTCACTCAAAAAATCTTGTAATGATGGTTATAAAGTCATAGGCTAAAGTGTTGCTTAACACCAGCAGGTAAAGAGCACAGGGGTTACTCATCTTCCCTTCAGACTGACTCCTCCAAGGGTCCAGAACAAGTCCAAGGCCAAGCCCAGATGACTGTGTTGCCTCATTTTCTCTGCCCACTGAAATTAAGACATTTGAATTACTGGATTTTCAGACTTCAGACAACTACATTAAAAATTTTGGAGAATTCAGACAGTGTAAAGGCTACCTCTCTGACACTATCATAACTCAGCCTGGTGGGGGGGAATACCTCTGCTTTCAAGCTTACAGTGCCTCCATCCATACAGGCAGGAGAGGGATATCAAGTTGCGTCTTCACATGAGTTTTATACACATTTGACTGATTCTGGAGAACGAAACATTAAAATATATTGTTTAAAAAGCACTCATCTTGTAAAGCCCTGATGACTCATTAGGAAGGCATTAGAAAGACAAAAAACCCAACTCTTAACTAAGAAAGTACATATACATCCATGATTCCTCCAGCAAGTGTCATCTGTGTCAGCCAGTCAGCCACCCCCTGGCCAGCCCAGCCCCTCAAGTGATCACCCACAACATGCTGCCCTGGGAGCAGCACACAGCTGGAGAGCTTCCACTGAGCCACCCCCAGCTAATTTCTAGATAACAAACATGCTTCTGGATCAATCAGACACCAAGCTATGCAGTCCCTCTGAGACTGGACTGCTTTGGGAATACTGGCACATAATTGCTAATTAAAATTTAGGTAGCTGTGGAAAATAACAGTTCAAAGCTTCTGAAATGTACGTGTTTTTAGAGAAGAACTCATTGAAGATCATATTTTGGATGTTGGATCCCTAAATACATATCCTATTATTAGCACTAATGCAAGGTCACATGATTTTGGATTTAGCCATGATGAACTGGTTTAAAATGAACAACTCTTTTATCCGAGCATTTTGTAATATGTTTTGCCTCTAGTAAAAAAAAAAAAAAAAAAAAGGGGGGGGGGCTATTTAAATAAATTCCAGGAAAAGGGAAAAAGGTTTTCAGTTATTTAAAAGAATTGAGAAAAAGAGGGAAAAGGAAAGTGGAAACAAACCAGCCTAAATGTTTTATTTAATTTTGTTTAATATGTGCTAAACAAGCTTTGGTTTTAAATGAAAGACATTCCTGCATTATAAACATTGACCAGTTCTAATACCATATTTCAAAATTGTTCAAAATTGTTCCCACAGTAACTGCAGCCAAGAGCTGAAAAGTTCTGGTTTTGTTTGAAAAACTACTTAATAGCAATAAAGTTCCTCTGCTTTGCCCAAATATATTTGTTAGTCTAATAAAACACAGTTGTCTCTCTCCTAAGCATGATGTCTGGAGCTTAGTATCTTTTCTGCAAAGATGTTCTGAGATGCACGATGAAAACGCACCTCTGCCTTGCAGAAGCTATACACAGCCAAAAAGTCCAAGAGAAGGAGAAACCATCCTAGAGTAGTGCTCGTACCTGTCTCTCAGTTATGAGGAAAGCCATGACATTTAGCTTCAATTAGACACCGTGACATTTAGATGGTCAAAAGAAAGCAAAACAAATTGCAGCATGTACCCTGCACTCAGAGCATGCTTTGACAGCCAGAACATGCTAGCAGGATTTTGTGCCACACTGAATTACTCTCTAGAGGGATATGACACTGAATCACTGTGTGCAGGGGCTGTATTAACCAAACCCTGACATCCTTATCTATGTAAATAGTATCACATTTAAGGAACTATCCATATGCATAAAAATTGGAGGAGCCAGGAAGATGCCCAGTCATTTCTGCGGGGGGTTTTTCTCCCCAAAATTTATAGGGTTTTTCATATAATTTTCTAATCACATGTCCTTGGCAAATATTACTTCCAAATGAAGTGCTCTCTTGATACACTTCAATTAGGAAGAAAACCTCTCAAACACAGACACAAAGGCAGCAATACAGTTACTCTCAGAATAAAGTACTTTCATAACCTCATTGTATTCCTTCCACAGTCTGGACTTGGTATAACAAATTAACTTTACTCTTAACAGCGACACACAAGATGCATTTAAAGATCCTTGTCAGCACATGCACCATTAGTGTTACAGTTTCCTGCTTTGCATCAAAAACCCACAGGAAATCTGCTGAACCCACAGCTTTTCTGTGCCAGCCTTGGAGGAGACAGCTCACAAATCCCCTTTCCACCACTGCACTGCTATATGGGAGTAACTTTCCATGAAGGGCCATGTTGTGTATTCAACAGCTGGCTGCAAACTGCCTTATTCCACTGCTGGTATGATTTTTCACTTGTTCTATTTCCAAGTGAAATGAAGTGCATCAGGGCTTTGGTTCCCAGATCTTTATTCACCCACCACTGGGATTCACACAGGCTTCTTGTTTAACTCTCTCATGACAGAAAACTAAAGCTGGACGAAAGGAGTTGGCAAAAAAGCCCAGAGCTTTTCTTAGGTTTTTGGATCCCAGTACATATGACAAATTGTCACATCTCCATTCAAAAAGACAGAGACTCTGGAGGGTAAGGTGGGAGCTCAGCTGTAGGGAATCAATTCATGCTGGGTGCTCTCTGAGGGTGTTGAGCAGAGATGACACAGAATGACTGGGTTTGCAGACACCAAAGATAAAGACCCAATGCCATATGCAGCTTCTTAGCACTGATGCAACTGGGACTATGTTCAGAATTTAGAATGAGATTGCAAAGTAAACCCACATTTACATATTTGTCTCGTAGACCTCATTAAAAAAAAAACAAACAAAAACCAAAACGAAACACCTCCCCAATGATTATCCAACTGGGAACACAGAGTTTCTAGAACACTACAGACTTCACTAGCTGCTGCACAGAGCCATTCTCCTCACACAAAGAGAACCACACAAATCCAGCTCTGTCTGAAACCCAGACATGGAACTGAAACCAGCCCATGGAACCCAGCACTTGATTCGTTTCACTATCAATGCAACCAAGAACACATCCTACAAAAAGTACTATATCTGTTCAAAACGACAATCATGTTAAGAGTGTGCTGATTTGTTACATAAATAAGGTGAAAAGTTAGTAAACAGAATTGTGAATCTAACACTTATATCAATCAAATTGGTTAGATGTGGCTTTTCCTCTTCTCTCCTGTGAAAAGAAAGTGTTGCATTATCTTAGAACTTGTTCAAAGGCTTAAGTCTCTTTATAAAGCCACTTATAAAGTAAGTTATACTGATAGATTCTGTAGTAATCCTGGTTTGTTTGGGTTTCATTAGAATTTTTTTTAAACATGGCATACTACATCCTCTTTTGAAAGTTGTGTGCAGAAAAGCAATGTGCAGTACCCCACCACGACAGACTTGGCCACCAGCATTTCAGGTAGCCACAAAGCTATTCAGTGTTCACTAAACCATCATCTAACCATACAACTAAAGAGAAAACAAATTAAAAAAAAAGTGGGTGTTCATGTGGGTTTGAACCATCAGGGAACATCACAATCTCTAACATTCTCCTGGAAAAAAAGGGAAGTTAAGGAAAGGATAAAGCAAGGACCAAGATGGTAATTTTAGAGTGATGAATTACCAGCAATCAAAAGCAAATGAATAAAAATCTGCTGGCAGACATGACAATATTTAATTACTAGTGATGGTCAACCTATAAACTGAACAACAATATATTGGAAAACTATGACAAATAATTATACATTTATCCCAATTAGTACAGATACTGCACATCTATCCACTCAAGGTATTTTACAATGGCCTTTCAATTCATACTCCTGAAAAAAGTATTTCACTTCTTCTGAAACACTGCATAGGGGTATTTTTGCTCAGTTGAGTAACTATAAAACCATTCACATATTGTAACCAGCTGTCACTCTCAACTACACAGTATCAAGGATGACTGAATTCTAACAGCAATATTCAAATTTACCAAGTTCTGCCCTCAGATTCTGAGTGCTACTTTGGCTTGTCCACTTCCAGGTTTTAATTTATTTTCTTACTCAGTTATCCTTTTTCAAACAAAAGTGGTTGAAAATACACGGCCTCTTTTCTGAGGTAGCTTATCTGGCATAATGGAAGAAGATGCTCCAAAGAAGATGACTTTTTCAAAATACAGTTCCCTGAGTATATAACCAAATCTCTGTCTTCTGCTCTCCAGAGGAAGCTCTGAACCTTAGAGAAAACAAATTGCTTTTGGTCAGTGTGACTCTCAAGCTTCTGGATACAGCTGAGGTGAGAAAAGTAACTAGTGGTTTTATATACCAACAAGCACAGACTGCTCAAATACAGAGATGGGCATTACCAGTTCTCATTAAATATATTAATGAGATTAAAATTAAATTTATGTCACAGATTTTCTACAACACAAAGACAAACAGTGAGCACACTGTATAGTCTTTCACAAGTGTGGAGTCTGACTGACTTTCCCTGCCTCGCTCCCTGTGAATAACAAGAAAACAAGTGAAAAGGCAGCACTAAAGACCTGAGCTGGTGGCTTTTGCCAGTCATTTTCAGAAGAGATCTTGAGTGGAGAAACAGAAGGTGGAAAAGGCTAGATCCTACCTGGAGCACTCAGCTAGGAGGATAACGTTCACCACTTGCACAGTATTGCTATTCATATGAACTCACACAGCTCTCCACAGCCTGTGACAATATACCTTTTATAACTCAGCAAGAAAAATAAGCTTTATGCTGGTACACCTATGGCTGCACCAGCTACATAAGCACAGCATGGGGCAACAGATGAGTGGACTTGGCATTTGATGCTTTGCAAATCCCAGTGTCAGTCTCTCAGGAAGCTGGAGCTGTTGACGAAAGGCAGTGTAATTATTGGCACTGGGTTGTACAAAGGTAACAGCATAAAAACTTAACATTCCCCAGAAGAAATGAAGGTGTTAAAATAGCAGCTGGGTAAATACCAGATAATGAAAGAAAGCAGCATGAGTTCCCCAGGTTCAAATAAGGCAGACAAGTATTTTGCAGAACTGACCTTATTAAAGAGACATTATCATTTTAAAAATTCATCGAAACCCAAACGAGTTATAGCAATCAGTGAAGATAAAAGTTACCTATTAAACATAACAATTATTTCCACAAAAGTGTCAACCCTTTTACTTCCAGTTTTATGTTTTTCTGTAGTGAAGTGCCAGGTCCATATTGGTATTCTCACTTTTGTTTACAATAGATTGACTTTGACACAGATAGTCTCTCCCAGAACATCCAGTTATTCACTCTTGGTATGAATTATTCTTCATTAGGCTTAGCATGTGTATTCTACTTCATAATAAATTAATACATTATACCAAGGTTAAAGAAATTAAATATAAATTTACGATAGGAAATCTCAACCCACTTGTTTCACAGAAGCATTTTCACCTCAATCACTGCAGGACATTTTTTGTACATCTCCCCTAAAATATTTTTCATCACATGGGATCCTTTCTTATTAAAAAAACACCAACCTTTAAAATGTAATCTTTTAAATAAAAGCTTGACAGAGTGAGGAATATGTATAGCATGCTAATCCAGTATCCAGATACCCCAAGCCAAAAATAGAGCAAGGTGAGCAGAAAAATGGGTTGTTGATAATGCGGAGGAGCCTGTGCATAACTAAGCCTCCTGAAAATCCTGAACCCTGAGCACAAGGGCTTTTAGCTACAAGCCAACATTACTGAAGTGTATGTTGAAAAAGTCATAACAAAGCTACAGTTTATTAGTCTAGCATGGAGAATAATTCCTTCAATAAAATTTCCCATTGCCAGTAAGTTATTTTTTACTGTGTGGGTTAAAGCATCGTTGCCCAAGGACAGTTATTTTGCTTGTTCTTTGTATGTTTTGGCTCCTTGTCCAATGGCTTCACGTTGAGGGAAGACAACAGGGCGACGGAGATGGGAGTACACAGGGAATTGTCAAGGGCAACAGGAGAAGCGATGAACTTCCAGGGGAACACAATCAATCTGGACAATGTTTCAAACACTGAAGAATTTGGCCTTACATTACTCCTTTTATTGATGACTGTGAAGCCAAATGGGATGAATTTGAATGGCTTCTCCAGCACACACATTCTTTGGGAGACTTCAGCTGTGAAATAAGAATGGTAATACCTATGGAACACACACAAAACTGCACAAACAACAGCTGGCCCCCTGCCCTCTGAGTGACCCAAAGCTGAACGTAAGTCAATTCTCTACTGAAGTGGGCTGTTTCCTAGTTAGTACCTCTTTCACAAGGCACAAGAGATGTTAAGATCTGGACGTTCCTTTGAATATGTATTGCATGATATGAGAGTGACTCACAGCAGGGAATGGCTTTCCGTGCTCGAATAGTTACAATCACCGAACCACTTCAAACTTGTGATGAGGTGAGAGAGAGGTACAAATCAGCTTTCTGTTGCTAGACATAGAGATTATCTATTAAGGATAATAAATTGATACCGTAATCAATATTCAGATGTTGCATTTTATTATTGTAAACCATTAGAGCTATTGGCCTCCATGTCTTATCTGTGATGAGCTACTGTCATTTCCCTCTTATATTGTAACAGTGAAGAGTCTGGGCTTGCAACGACATCTTGGACAGGACTGACATGTAAGAAGGTACTTAGCTTTCAAGAGCTCCTTGCAGCCACGAGCACAGTCCAGGTTTCCCTGTTGCTTTTCTGCCTAGGGCCAAACCTCTTTCTGAAACACCTGAGGGACCTCCTATACAGCTCTGACGCACCTCCAAGGCAGGACAGACCCTCCTCTTTACCCACCCGTGCCTTGGGGATGAAATACCAGACACGTTAAAACAGCAGCTCTGAACTCTCACAGCCCTGACAGACACCTCTTTCTGTGACAGCAAATACTTCCATGAAAAGACTGAAGAATGCAATCAAATAATAATTAGGACTGTCAGTCTAATTACTGCATATATTTTCTAATGCTAATAGTGACAGGAAACACTAATTGTTGTTTACTGTGGGATAAATATTTAAACTTGTCAGAGAAGTGGGGAAAAAAATGCCAACTGTAGACACACATATATTGTAACTTTTAATTTTTAAAATAATATGGCACCCTATTAACAAAAAGACACAGAAGATCTGTACATGAAAAAATACAAAATATATGATCACAGTACCCTCAGAGCATAGCATTCAAATACAGTTAAAATCCCCTCAAAACGGGCTTGAATAATATAAAATATTAACAAATACATGTGGTTATTTTAATTAGCTTTTTCCCATTCCTCTTTTTAGGGTTCATTTTTATAGGATTCTTTGAGTCAACTAGAAAGGTTTAAAAATTAACTCTTTTTGAAATGTAAAATTATATTCTCAACAATTTAGAGAAATTCAGGAATAAGTTCAAAAGTACCTAAAATTGTGAAAATTGGCAGCTCTGCAATCAAAAGAGCTCCTGAAAGCATTACAAAGCATTACATTTTTCACTTTTCTACTGAGCAAATGTGATGACACTGCTTCACCAAGAAAAAGACTGCAACAGGTTTTAAATATTTAACAGTTTGGAACTGTAGCCACACTCACAGTTCAACTGAAGTAAGTTTGGAAAGAACGGTGAAACACTGAAGTTACTCCAGGATGTAAGGCTAAGTGCACAAATACATGTGAAGATCTGGACTATCAGCTGTCACTCTAGAACACAGACTGCAGAAATAACATGCAAAGCCTATTCGGAATACAACGCTAAACAGTAAATTAACTAGAGTAACATAAAATCAGAGAACAGAGGACATGTGGTTATCCACTTCATCTCTTCGTGTCATCTGCTATGCTGCAGCTCACCACAAAAACATAAATACAAGAGTAGTAAATCAGTACCTACCATATACAATAAATAACCTTTCTATATAAATTATGAAAATACAGCCACAGTAAAATCAGTGCAAAAATGACCAAAATGTACTGAAGGAACACAGAGTCCTGCCTGCCAGAACATGCATCATAGAATACTCATATTTCACCTAGTGCAACAAACACTGACAAGAATGAAAATATGCAAGATGCACGTTACTAACTGTGCCCTTCTAAAATTACATCTATTTCCAATATCAGACAAATCAGATTAAAACAATACACGTGTTATTTGAACCACACACTTCATTCTTTCTCATAATTTTACTGAATTTTAAATAACTTCCTCTTCCCTAATTGATACTTTAAATGGAAGTTGCTCTCATGAGTCCATGTTTGCACAAGAAGCCTTTTTAGAATTAAGAAAGTTCTTTTTCTTTTTCCTTGGAAAATTATGCAAAGCAGGTACTGGATCACTTGGCTCACGGAACAAAAATATCTTCTCCCCTGTGTCTAACAGCTCTATGGCTTCAGCAGCTGCAGAGCTCAGAGAAGCAGGTGGATCGGGCTGTTCCACAGGAGGATGTGCAGGTGAACATCCAAGATGAATGAATGCTGCTTTTTCCAAGACAGCAAGTTGCTTCTTCTTTATAGAGCTACATTAATGAAAAAAAATTGAGTTGAGAAGTGAAAACTGAGGCAAAAACCACGTAACTTCCTATATCATACCTTGCCATAGAAGGGGTGACTTTGGAAGCTAAAGAAAATCATATTTCAACAGAGAAAATTGTAGTTCTCATTCTAATCCCCAATAATTCACACATCATTTTATGAGATACAAAATCGCAAAAGAAAAGGCAACCTTACAATAAATAAACACAGGGAAGATGAGCAATGTATGTGAAAAACGTGAGAATTTTGTGGATATGTACAGAAAAATCTTTTTAGGTATTTACTATACTGCTCATAATGTGCAAATATGTTGTAGAAAACACAAAAAGCACCAAAATAGAACAGTGTTAGAAAATGCATACTTATGAACTAATTTTCTGATTTCTAACAGTTTTAAGAAGAATTTTGGGACATTATAAACTATAAAAACAAAACCAAACCAAACCAAACCAAACCAAACCAAAAAAAAAACCCCAAAAAAACAACAACAACAACAACAACACCCCGGTATGTTTGTTCTGGTTTTCTCCTTACCTGTCTTTTCTCTTGTTTAGAGAAGGGATCTTTTCTAAACTTCTGTTTATCAGATCTTGCCTTACTTTATTCTCCAGTGTTTGCCACAACTCTTGGCTCTTCCTGAAGGAGCAGGAAAGAAAAAACTTCCCAGTAGCAAATCCCCAAATATAAACATTTTTCTGCCCCCTCTGACTTTAGCTACCAAACCCATGACAGCAACAGCACAAATACAGTCAGTAAGAGTGCTCAAGTACTTTTGCTGCCCTGCCACAAATCATTTAAATCAGCTAAGATCACACCTCAGGGCATGGTCCCAGGACCCTTATCTGCTCCTTGACAACCCACATCTGCCAACTAGAGGGCTCAGTGCCGCAACATCTGCTTTTGTCTCCTTCCCAGGTCATGGCAGGGAGTTGGGAGAGCAGGTCTGGGAGCACTGCTTGGTTTGCTGCACAGATTTCAGCTCATGTTAATGGGGCCAAAGGGGAGTGACAAAGGCCCCGAGAGTCTACCAGTCTCTGTGAGAAAAGGGAAACACAGTGGCCTCTTGGAACTTCAGTAATTAACTACCAAGGGACAGACATCTGCAAGGTTGCAACTTCCATTATTAGGAAGGAGGATCTCCTTTACATCTTTAAGAGCTACAGACACCTAAAACCCGCTGTGTCATGAACATTATAAATAAAAAAAGTGGAAGGAAAATATTTTAATGAACTCCAATTCAGGCAACAGAAAGAAAATTATCAGAACAAGATTTATAAATCTATGAAATAACTGTTTAATTAATGAACTTACACAATTTTTAAACTTTTTATCAACTTACTATAGTTTCATAGAAAATATTTCACAGAAAAAATATTTCATAGAAAAATAAGGTAGCATTTTCAAAGTATTTTTACCCCAGAAAAATATTTCAGTAGGAAACTGATACACCTGTGATTTTCTTCTGTAGCTGTCAATCTCATTGTCCAGCAAATACATATACACGTAAAGCAACAATCTTGTCTCGCAGTGATCTACTAGAAAACATCAGACCTACCTTTTCTTACAGCTGCCAGACTCATCTGCATTACTGTCACTTTCAACAACACCATCTGAATATTTACTGATGGAATCGAGGACAGAAAGAACCTCAGTTTGTGAGCTGGAGGGCAGCAACAAGTTCAGGACCCTGTGCACCATCCCCATTGGCACCCTCGTCAGTTTAGCTAAATAACCTGCCAGACGGAGCTCCTAGAGGATTAAATGAGTAGAGACGGATAAATTAAAGACGGATAAATTCAGCATTGAAAAGAAATGTTAGCCAACGTTAATTACTGTTACTAAATAAATAGTCATTATGGAAACAAAAAATATTACTGAAGATTATTTTAGCAGTGACAATTTTGGTGTCAAGTAGTCACACTTCCATGTTCACTGTTTCTACCCACAGTGGCCCATTTATATCATGGCTGTCCATTTCATTTGGGATTTAGGCAATGTAAATGCTAAATAACCAGTTGATCTTGGCATATTTGCTTAGGGCATGTACTTGATGCCCTTAGGTCTGAAAAGTCACAAGGCAACTATATTCCAACATGTAAGGCTTAGCTAATTTACGGATTCTACTACTATAAGGGAATCTTTTCAAGACAGCAAGGAAGCAATATGGCATTCCTCGGTCTGTAAAATTACGGAGGGAAAAATAGCTTCGAAAAACTTTACACATCATGGTTGACCACTTCATTGTTCAGCTTCTCTTAATACCGGGTTCTGTGATAAGCTCAGACAACAGCTTGTAGCATTTGTTAAGAGGTGAAGGAAAACACCTGCTTTTCTTTCGGTGGTATTTTTTAATTTCCAAATGTCCGGTCAATTTTGGCCCAAAGGTCAGTAGTAAAGCATATTCATACAATGTTCAAAAAGACTGAGTTCAAATTTAGTGGTTCCATAGACACTCAGCCAGCCCCATTTCCTGCCCTGCTCCAAACATCCCAATTCCACTGCTATTTTCTGCTCTATTGTCATAAATATTGTGTCCCCATGGCTGTTTCTGCATATCAAATGCATATCAAATATGAAAAGTCTAAAATATATTGAGAACTACATAGAAAGAAAAGAGTAAGGCAAATGAAAGCAAGTTAAATGTCTCAAAGAATGCCAGAAAAAATGCTACTGTTGTCTATTCAAGCCATACACGCAACTCAGGTAGCTGAAGTTAGGTAAGACGTGCCAAAAACAATGACTCACAACAGCTGAGTTATCACCACTCTGCACACCCTCCTGTAAGGGCTGCTGGAGGAGGTGACTACAAAGCCCATGTCACATAAAATCCCACAAGGTCTCACCATGCAGGAAGACAGCCAGGTTCTTTCTCCACAGTGATTTCAAAAAGTCAAAGCAAATGCTTGAGCCCTGCCTCTTTTTCTGCATGACAACTTTTCAGAGGAGTGAATGCACCTAGGAGATCCCTGGATTAACTGAATCTTCTTCTTTGAAAGAAACAAAGCATCACCAGCAAGGCAGTATTAAACCAAATTTAGACAGCTACACAGAAAATATTTAAGAAATCAATCAACCTCCTTTTTCCATAATTGTTCTTCAAGCAGAACTCCTCTCCAAAAGGTAAGAAAACTAGCCACTTTCCAAAGTTTCCTGGCCTCTTCAGTGTTGTCATAGATTTTCCATGGAAACCACTGAGATCACACAGAATTAAGACACACGACCAAATCCTAAGACTGATGAGATATTAGTAAATTGGTGCAGTTCTTTAATTATTTTCAGCCTGAACAGGCACCAAAGTTGAACACCAAAGAAATGTTTGCTTAGGCCACTTGGTGGAAGAAATTACTTGATTCTTCTTTGGAGAGGAATGCAAATAAAAGCTTAAATCTTAATACAGACACCTAAGTCTAATTTCTATAGTACTGCATTGTACTTCTGGTCTTTAAAAACTGCTCTTCTAGAAACTTACAAAATGCAACATTAAGTGAGAAACATGACAGGTCTCTGAGACTTATTCTGCTCTTTTTGGCTAAATGTTCTCAGGACCTTTAAACCAGTTATTTATATACAGATATACATAATGACTTTATCAGTGCTTTCTTCTGTAGCAGTTTCCTCTTTAAAATGTTCTTTTCTCTGACCCTTACCTTTCTGCACCAAGTATGACTTGGACTGAAATGCAACCCTTAATACTTTTCTAGCACCGCAGAACCAACAATTAAGCAATTCTGTAGGGTGCCACAAAGCTGTCAACAATCCCAGAAGTGGCACAGGTGCCCATCAACCAGATGCACCCGGCACATGTACAGCAAAGGGAGTGCTGGTGTGTGAACGTGCGCCAGCACTGAGCACCATTTTCAGATGCTCACAGCTACTCAGACCAGCCTGCAGAAGTGGAAAGAAGTGAATATGCGTGCAAACCCAGAAACGGTCAGATCAAAAGCCCTCCAGCATGGGATGAGTTTGATTCTTCAGGTACATCATTGGTAAAATATCACAAAGGTCAGGAATTTGCTTTTCTATAATAACAAATGGATAAATGTGCTACTTGTGCCACCAACAGCCTCATCTGTATTCCCAGAACATCAACAAAATAAAACCAGGAATGAATGGTAGATTACAAACAGCAGAATTGTTTTTAAGAATTCGGACTGAACAATGTGTATTTAAACAACTGATGCAAGAATCAATGGACTCCAGCCATACTGTGTTTCAAGCTTCCTGCGCTGTTTCCACATGCCAGTCTGCCTGCATCATCTGTTGTATCTAAAATGCAGTTAGTGTACCTGGGCCTACAGCTATGAGTTTATTCAAAACTAACACCTCAGACAGAGGCTTATGATCTTGAATTCACTGTCATTCAAGCAAATATATTATTGACCTAGATCTGCCTTGATAAGGATGTAAACTGAAACAGGAAATACGGGGAAGTAAAACTTACCAATTTTTGTTTTTCAGAGAGGGTGCCATCTACAGCTCTGAAAACTAGTCTAAAGGGGAAAGTCATTCTCTTTAAAGAAAAGAATGAGTGTAAGATAGCTATCGTTTCCTAACAACGTTGCATTTGTCAATGCAATGTGTTCTAAGTACATCCAAAAGTAGGACTGCGTTACATTGTGAACCTTAATAAATTAATAAGTTAATATTCTACTAAAGAAAAACTTCTTTACAGTTGAATTAAGAGTAGACAGGTTTGGAATTATAGTTGGGAGTTATTATACTATTATACTTGCTGAAAACAGAAATTTTGTTTTATATATCTGCAAGGTTAATACATATAGGTTTTATGGAATTTCAATAAAGTATGTTGCAGGGTATCTCTGGGCTACACTTTTCATGAAAAAATACAAACACAAAAACCCCAATGCTATAATTAATGCATATTTACACAAATAAATTATTTCTTCAGGAAATCTTATCAACAAAACATAAAGCACAGCACCCCAAGTATATGGTGAACAGCGTACCCAGTTTTTCAAACGCAGTGAGGTGACAGTGATGCATTTAAGTCTCTGTCTTCAACATGTCAAGATTTACAATTATTAAGGGTCATTACTCACCTACTATGGTGCAAAGAGGACAGGGTACTGTGAAAATGATGACATACTGTCTGCATGCTTATGTAATCTCCAAAACAATGGTTTTAACCTCTCAACTTGCAAAATACATGCCATGCTGTTGAGAAGCCCTTTCACAATGTATCTGCATCACAGAAACTTAACAATCATCATGGGAAGACAAATTGCCATAATCCAAGAGGAAATGGTCAGTGACCTGCTACACCACTCAGACACACACAGGTCTATGGGGCTGGGTGGGATCCAC
The DNA here is from genome assembly GCA_013397845.1 of Melanocharis versteri. Classification (NCBI taxonomy): domain Eukaryota; kingdom Metazoa; phylum Chordata; class Aves; order Passeriformes; family Melanocharitidae; genus Melanocharis; species Melanocharis versteri. The sequence continues at coordinate 901,715 of VZTG01008967.1, read as the reverse complement.
CCAAAGGGACTGAGCAAAGTGGCCAAGTGTTCACTGGGGCATTTTCTATCATTTACCAGCAGTCCTGGCTAACTGGAGGAGTGCCAGTTGACTGGAGGTTATTTATCAAGCAGGACACCTAGCAGCACAGAAGGGCTGAAGGAGGATGTGGGGAATCAGACACCTGGCAGCCTGACCTCAGTGCTTGGTAAGGTTATGGAACAGATCCTCTGGAGTGACTCGGCAGAAACAAACTAAGACACAGGAAAAGCTGGGAGATCCTTAGACTAAAGTGGTCCTCCCTTGACATGGTGGTCTCTGAAGCTCCCAATTCATGATACAGAGGACTGTGACCACACTTGTCCCTGGGATGTGAGATACTTGGATGCAGAAAGCTGCCCCACCAAGTCTTTTTTGATGCTAGCTACATATCTCAACCATGATCAGCCTGCAGATAAAAACTGGGGTCAATCAAAAGATTCATTGTTAAGGCCTTTGCAAGACTGACAAGCAGACAACACACAGCAAATTACCTGAAGACAAGACACTCGTTTTGAAAACAAGTGTGAGTAATGATAATAGAAAATTTAACTAGCAGTCCTGCTATAATTTAATTTTGAAACATAATCAATGCAAAGAATTCCTAACACTCATCAAAATCTAAACAAAACCCTTGTTTCATTACATGAAAATCGAACTGTAAATCTGCCTGTTAACCACAAAATCAGGCACTTTCATTCTCCGCATAATGGAAGGCAGCAGGACAAACCCTGAGAAGATTTGTAAATGAACAAACAGAAGTACAACTCCTTAAAATTCAAAAGGCTGAAAGTAGGTCAGAATTAACTGAAGTGACTGACAGTACAGGCGGCAAACTGGTAGCAACTACTAGCAGAGAGTAACTCTAAATATATCTAATGGTTCCCAAAAAAGAAGAAAAGCTGATATCCAGATACAGCTGTAATTTAAACTTCAAACCTTTGTTCAATTTCATGCTTACCTGACTATAAATTGCCAAAAATGCATCCGTTTCTATATTTTCCAGGAGATCTTCAAGCACCACGCAATTCCATTGCTCATCTCTCAAGCTGAAGTGAAAGACAGAATTAACATTGAAATCTTCCCAGGTGCAACAACGGTATTATAGGAAACAAAATCTGAAGGTCACCTATTCGGAAAGCATATCTGTCTGTCAGCAAATATGTTGCGAGCAGCCTAACTTCTAAAATATGTCAAATTCTCTTCCCTTTTTCCCTGAACCCCCAAGCAAACATCAGAGCAGAATCTAAAGCTATGCTCTTGCACACGTTTCAAACCCAGAATCACGCCAAAGCAATATGATTCAACCTGTCCTCATCCTCTTCCCACTTCTTTAAATTTCATCACCACGCTTTAAGGCAAGTTGTGGATCTTTTTGTAGCTGAGATATGAAATTAAACAGTTAAATTCCTCACTGCTGGTGATTTTTTTTTCTAGACCAAAACATGATGACATCATGTACAAAACCTGTAATGCACAAAAGCACAAAACTTGTTTCTTCCAATAAATTTTCAGGTAAAGACAAGTTGCATTTTTTTTGAAGGCTTCCCTGATAGGTTACCAGCTTGTGGATACTCCTGCAGAGATTTATCTGATCTTCTACTGACTCTTTACTTCTGCAACAGGGAAATTGTTCATCTAAACTGAACAGAACTCCAGCCTTTTCAGAATTAAAACAGACTTATCACTATCACAGCCATTTTTAATATATCAGTGGTTTCATGGAAAACACTCCTTCTAATGGAAAGCACACTTTGAGGATGTTACATGAAGCTTGAAATGTGCTAGGCTTTTAATACTGTGCAATACACATGGAAATGTCATTTCTACCTCCTGTAGCCCTAATAAAAGTAATACAGTAGGCTGCAATTTTGGACATTATCACCCATTTTTGCTAGTCAGCCTTTACGACAAGACAGATATTTCTATACACCTCCCAAGAGGCATTTTATTTGTCACTGATATCTTTACTTAAAAACTGGTCAGGGAAAATTGAAACTGAAGAGGAGTTTATACATCTCATCAAAAATAATTGTGTGCCAGGGAATTCAGTCTACGGTATGACAATGGAGATGGAAATTCAATTTAAATTGTCTCAGCTACTTCCTCTGACCCCTGCAGATCATATTTCTCTGAAGTCCCTACCTATCTTCTTGGGAGACAAAGTAATAGGATTAAAATTCTTTTCCTCCCTAATGGTAAGGAGTATCATTATTTTTCCGCTATCTCTGTCAAAAAAATGGTGACTGCCACACAACACATAGTACAATTTATATGCTACTAAGTTATTATTATTTCATGTTTCTTATTTCAATATTCCCAAGACTCCTCAGTTATGCTCTGGGCCACAGCACAAGCAGGCAGTGTTCAAACACAGATGTACAGTCCCTCTCCAACACAGCAGAACACCCTGCCTGCTGTTTCTCCAGAATATCTTATGGTCCATAAGAACTGCAGTAACATAGTAAAACCTGAAACAAAGAACTTACTTTTGCTGGTGCAGGTTTATAATTTGTCTACATTTATTCATGGCCTGTCTTAACAGAACTGTCACATGTCTTTCTGGATTCGTGTCCACAGCTTCATTTGAGAGTCCCAAACCATCCAGAATCCACCTCTGCCTACTCATTAGATGCTGCTGTGCTGACTCCTTATGCAACATCTCATACTCCAGCTTCCTGTCAAGTTCTTCAATCTCCTAGAGGTTGAAAATGCATGATGATAACAGTTATAATTTAACTTGAAAGAATGAATTTCATTTGGAGTGAAGAAAAAAGATGATGGTATCAGATTTTCTGATATTACTTTATTAATTTCTTATTCTACCCAGCCACTTGCAGTCATTCCACTTTTCAATTCATTGCACAGCTTCAGTAAACATGACTGGTACGTTATGAATATCAGAACAATGAGGAAAGCTACGACTCAATTTTCATTGTGTTAAAAGTCAATGCTCTCTGAAACCTTCCACTGTAGAGGACATCCAGCAAGTACACTGCCAGCATGGCTGAGATCAAAACTAAGGAACTCCACCATTCAAATTCATTTGTAAGCTGCATACACTCACTGAAACAGCTTGAGAAACTCAGACTAACTAGTTTTAGTTATACCAAATTAACAGCTAATATCAAAGGGATTTAAGTTAAAATGCAGCAACTCATAATTAGTCTGATAAAGTTAGGGTTAAAATAAAATACTCTGAAAATCAAAAGGTTAAAATCCAAGTCTTCAGCGGACTGGATCCCCCATGCTAAAGATCTCACTTTGGTCAAAAAGTCAAATTAGACACCAGAAAGAAGGCTTCATATTCCCATTTCCAGTGTCACTGTGGTCTCACCTCAACACTGCTTACTATCTCAAAGCCCCACTGCCTAACCTGTACCTTGGAGAAAATGCTGAATTTTAATCTATTCCTCTGCCTCATCAGCTGTATTTTACCCAGTGTTAGCTATTCTAGGTCTCACTTCTGCCCCTTCTTCAATCCTTTTTCTTCCCTGTTCAAGGACAGAGAAGGTAAAAGCAACTTCTCTGAAAAGCCCCCTCACACACACTTATGACATAAAAGGCAAAAATACTCTTCCTACATACAACTTTCACTATTTCCTATAGATCTAATACAAATTTAAGCAAAACTGGAGGCATATAAGCATTCTAACTGCCACTCTATGAGAAACTCTGTAGAGATGTCCACATTAAAATTTAACAAGGAATTTTCACAGCAATTGCTGTCTAATGATGCCCTCTAGCAAAGAGGTTTTCCTTAAAAACCCATTTTGTTTGTTCCTCTCCAGTGCTCTCCCCAAGCCTCACTCGGATGGTTTCAAATAGCAGATGCAGAAAAAAAGAAGTCCTTGTGAAAACGGAGCACTGAAGTATTAAAAAAGGATTAGAAAATTGGCACGTATCAAGTATGTAATAAATATGGTGAAGGGAAGACGTTTTTCCAGATTTTCTACTATTTAAACTGCATGAGTGTGCTTGGAAGGAGATAGGTAGGAGGCCGTACAGATAATCTCTAAAAACTTGACAATTGAAGCATATCATGCGGTTATGGATTTTGCATATGGACAGCATTATACCATGAGCAATTCTGTAAGACAGTCACAACAATTTACTCTTCCAGTCATGACACCAAATCACTTCTCAACTGTCTTTCAATCAATAAAATACTAAGTAGCCACCAAAATGCTACCCTTTCTGACTGCATGCAACTATAACAAAAATAAAAAATAATAATACACAACCTTCCTTGGCTCTAAGACTTTCCTTCTCTTTATGTCTTTTTACTGAAGGCATTGAAGTGCACATACTCACAGAAATTAAAGTCTGGGCCACCAGAAGCTCAACCAGCAGCTAAATCAAAGATACTCTGATAGTTGCTGTTTCCTAACAGGATTTTTTTCTTTTAACAACTACATTACTTACAGGATTATGTGCTTCTAAAATCTGAATACATTCCAATTTTGACAGGGTTTTTGATGTGTTCAGTTGTTCAAAGAGCAAAGCTTGCACATTTATGATAGCACTATACAGCTCCAGCATTTTGGATTTTTTAACAGTCTTCTGAAAGGCTAAAGAAGCAATATACTCTCCAAGTTTATTTTCCAAATTGCGCAGGTGACACTCTTTTTCAAGCTGCAATTCATACTTAATCTAAAAAACAAAATACCAAAACACAAAAGATAGAAAAATTAACAGAAACTCTTACATGCACAATTATGATTTTAGTACTCTGTAATTAAAAAGCAGGATTATAACAGCAAAGAAATCGATGCTGTTATCTTATAATGTAATACACTGTTTCTATAAGTGTTTTTAACCTTCAATTCCAAGCTTTTACTGTAATCAAAAAAAAAAAATACAGTACAGTCAAATACTGTAAAGAGATCAGGCTTTCTTTTAGAGTAGTCGAAACTTTAATATTAAATGCTAACCCAAACCAGAGGGCCTATATAATTTTTATTGTAATTAAATTAAAAGCTAGAAATACAAATAAATCTGTGGTTACCTATGGTTAAATGGGAAGATAAAATACACCCTTCTGCTTAGAAAAAACATGAAACTTATAGAAAGACTGTATTTAGTTTCAAATTGGCAAGTGTCAGTTAACACTGACTGATGACATTTAACCCACTATTCTTTGAGCAAATAACAAAAAATCTTATATAAAACAAAGTTAAACTGTAAATCAAAAGTCTATTGGCAATGGATTTTAAATAAGATTAAAACTGGATTGGATCAACATCAAACAGCATAAAATCAAAGTGATTTAACTCAGTAGCTGTGTTGCTGCCACACATTTGATGGAACATCCACAGAAATTATTCAAGGGGGAAAGGCAAATGCAGCATGTGCAGGCACACGATCCAATGCAGTGTGACCGATCAGCTCTCCCTGCTGTACCACTGACACTGACAGCCAAGGACACTGCACTCTGACTATTTTTCTGTGGGACAGTGTGTACAGCAGCCAGCTGCAAATACCTTCTTTAGATGCTTCCTTCTGAGCTTGTCAGTCTAAGCTCCCTTCACGCTCAAAGAAAAGGAAAAGGTACTTCTCAGTAGGTTTCATAACCCAAAAAATGGGTTTCCACTGACATGTAAAGTGGATGTCTAGGTTAGACACTGCTGGCTACATTGCACAGCTAACATTTAGGTAGCCGAATTTTCAAAAGACAGTAAACGATTACCAGTTTGGTTTTCTTCTCTCTCCCTGTACTATTTACATGGGCCCAAAGAGTTGGATTGTAAGAGGGAAGACACAGATAAAGTACATGAAGCCCTGAGAGCTCCAACTCCACTACTCGGTGTTGATATCACCTGCTGCCCCACAGGCCCATCCACACACACTGTTGGATATCAGAGCCCAAGGTTTTCCTCACTTCATCTCTAAATTCTCTCTTCATCCTGACAAATCTAATCTGATAGGTTTCACAGCACACCAAAAAAACCACAAACCAACCACAACCATTTTCAGAAATCAGCATTTTCAGAAATCTCCAGTACTATGTATTTTAACAGCAATGCTCAAATAACTACTGCCTGTGACAGAATGGAAGAACCACAGTTATCAAAGGAGGAGTGTCAAAACCTTTTAAAGTTTTGGTCAAGTTTACTACCACCATAGCCTCCGAGAGCAAATACTCAAATTTGCGTTCTATGGAAAAGCATTTATCCCACCAAGTCTGGCCTCTCTCTTAAAGAACAGGCAGAGATCAGCTTGGCTATTCCACTGGGATATGCACACGGCTAGTACCTTAACACAGCAGGCACCCCTTTGTACATGTAGTCAATCTCCCCCGTTTTACCAGTCTAAAAATAATGAAGACTTCTAGTGATTGCCCTGTTGGTGTGAACTACAGTACCACTAGGGTCAACTGTAGTCCTTAGACACTGTATGACTTCCCATTGGCACAAAACCTGACTTTGGCCATCAGAGTATCTTTGCACAAATCAAAATTTTATGTACTAAAGACATTAAAAACCTTATCAGCTTCCTATTCATGTTAATCACAATTATGTAGATGTATATACATCATTGACTCTATTTATGATTAGCTTTAAAGGAGCATTTAAGGATACTTCCACCAAGGGTTTAGACACATAAGATGATAAATATGTAATATGATGCCCACAAATTTTCTCTGATAAAGAGACCTGCTAAGAGTGGTTGTGTATCATACAAATTCTATTATCCAGTAGAGAGAGGTAAATGTAAAATGTGATTTGGAACCAAATATGCTCGTGATATTCTCTTGCTCATGCGATATTCTCCAAAGCCTCAACTGAATCATCTGGAATGTCTTTGAATGCAAGAGACAGATTACCTTCAGGAAATTTTTCCTACTAATTTGAATTAAGCCAACAACAAGTCAAGAATAAGAAATCATCCTACGGACACAAACTGGAGGCAGATTTATTTTCTTGACACTTTTAACAAATCTCCATCTTAGAAGACAGACACTGTCTCTCAACATTACTGTTAATCTAACAAATCAATCTGGAATAATGCAGGTATGTGACACTAAATAATAAGTAAGCATATTGGTTACAAATAAACATATGGCATATTTGAGATACAAGGAGAATTAACTCAGAGACTGTGCTGGCATTATGGTAATCAAAATGATAAAAACTAAGCTCCTGTTTTGGAACACAGGAGGCAGATATTTACAGTGAAGCAAAAGAGATAGTCAAAATGGGGAGTTTACAGAAAAAGACCTGAGCTCTCTTGCAGTATTTGCTCAAAAGAAAGAAGATGACATTTACTTTAGGATAGATCCAGAAACATCTAGTGCTTGTTTCTATGCTTCAATTTTTTGTAGGAAAAAAATCAATAATAATAATAGCTTAATATATGTATCTTCTATGTTCCTTGCAAGAAACCTATTGAAGTAAATTTGAAGCCTTTTGATTTCTATGAAGTGCTTTGTACTGGAAAGCGAGTAGCTTTAGCATCTCCCATTTAAGCTCACAGCCCAGTAGTTCACAGGTATTTGAAATCAAAGACAAAAAATCCCACAGACCATCCTACAAGTCACAGCTTTGATACAGATTGCACAAGACAGCAAATCCCACCCTAACTCAGTTTTTTTTGGTGAGGCACATATTTAAAGCAGAAAAAGTAATAACCTTTCTTCAAAAGCCTGTACACAGGACTAATTTGCCAAGTAAGACTGAAGTTTTTGCTCTGAAAGGCACGCTGATCTAACTGTTGTATGACTAATCACCATGACACAAGACAACGTTACTAAAATATTTAGCAACTTTCAGAGCTATGTTGCCTGACTGTCCAGTTTAAGGTCTCAGTTGTGAAATTCCCATTGACTTGCCCTCACTTCCCTTTTCAGTGGTGAAAGTTGCTGCACTACTAGGTGATTCTTAAAGAGAGGATGGAATGGAAGTGAGTCCTTAACAGTTAAATAGACACGTTACCAAATACCAGAAGAAATAGCTTCTAAAGAAAGGCAAGGAGTTTATATCCAATTCAGCTACCAATACTTTGCTACCAACAGCTGCTGTCTAGCAAGGTGTTGAGGGAGATTCACTGCTACAGCATCACTTTACAGGGCAATACACACCAGAATTGAACCAGGCTGGACAACTAATGCCACAAGTCATCTTTCAAAACTTCGGGTACACTGAGTTTTGAGTTTACTCAAAGGCTGGAAAATGATGGATGATAACAGCCAAAGTTTTGGCTGTCAGAGACTGAATAATTTAAGACTTTCATTACAATAGTACCTATCCAAGGAATGTGAAAAAAAAAAATCAAGCAGACTTACCTGACTGGAATAAACAGGTCCCTTTTCAAAAGGACTAATGCTTCAGAGCATAAGTGATGCTGCCTATTCAGTGCACGAGAGCAGCTTCTTAACTAACAGAAATTATTGCAACACTAGTAGAATGAATGAGTTATGACAACATGCACACACTGAAGAATTATCCTTTTCTTCCAGCTTTTATTTACATGTCAAAGATACTGCCTGCCAGAATACACATTTTTAACAATATCTCAAGGAAGGAGAAAATAAATGCTTAAGGTATGATTAGCTTTATATGCCACAAAATTATTAAGTAATATCTGAAGTCTGCCTTTGTGGTTTAGAACCAGGATGTGCTATAAAACTTTAAAAATATAAATTAAACAAAATCACATAGGAATGTTTTGACAGGTGTGTGCACACAATTGAATGTACAGTTTTGCTTCTTCACAGGAGGCTCAGCTTCAGACATAAGAATTTTAAATTAATTATACATATATAAAATCTGGGGATGGATGAATGAATAATGAATAGACGAATGAGTAAATGAGTTATCACCTTTAGTGTAAGTTTGAACCCATTAAAACGAATAATGAAGAAAGATGGAAATGCAGTTTGATGACTCAAGTTCACTTATAAGGAGGCTCAAGAATGTATATTTTAATTGTGGCTGAATTCAAAGGCAAAAGAGATGCCACTGAAGACAGAAACACTTAGAATTTTGTCAAATAGCATGGGATTTATATTATATGTTCATTATCTTCCATGAACCTTAACATTTTTGGTCCAAACTGCAAAAATAGATAGTATTTGCATATTACTAGGTAAGAAGCCTTACACTAAACATACCCAAAATACAAGAGATAGAACATCTTTCCGGAAGAAAGGCTGAGAGGGTTGGGGTTGTTCAGCCTGGAGAAGAAAAGGGTCAGAGGACACCTTACTGCAGTCTTTCAATACTTAAGGGGGAAAGATGGGAATAAACCACTTAGCAGGGCCTGCACAATTGTTTTAAACTATAAGAGGGTAGATTTAGACTAAACATAAGGAAGAAATATTTTACAACAGTTAGAAACATTCAACCTTTTTAAAAATATTTATTAAGATGTATTTTAAATTAGTATTATGTTAATATCAAATATTTTAAAATAGGAATAAATATTTCACAGTATTTTACAATGAGGGTGGTGAAACACCTTCAACATTATACAGTAAATGAACTCCTCTTAAACAAACAAAATGCTGCATCACTCAACTGGTATTACTATCTACCCCTGGCCACATGAGTTTCTTTCTGAATGTTGCCAGCTCTAAAACCAGCCATACAATTAGAACAACAACATCTATGCCAGATGGTACATATAAAACTGGAACAACGAGGCTTAGAGAAGCTAACTCTCCAATTTTAAAACAAGATTCTAATAAAAATGTAAGGCAGTATTTACACCAAACAAGTGTTCAGTACTTTTTTAACTTTAGAGCTCAGCCCATATTCTGATGTACTTTTAAGGAAGAGTACCAAAACCCCCTAAATCAGGGCACCAGGTATTGAAGTCCATATTTAAATGCCTCCCTTAAAGGATTAGAGCATTCTTGGACCACAGTTATTAAACTAGTGAAGCCTGCTAGAACACACTTGCCTTCTTGTTGCAGTCTTGCCCAAGCACCTGCTCTCACTTTCAAAGACTGGTGCTAGACTAGATAAACATTTGCTTTTATCATCTGCAACCAATACAAACAATGTGTTGCTCTCACATAAAAGTGAAATTATTTCTGAATTAACACGTTGACCCAGTATTTTTCATTTTTCAGGACACAGGTATAAAAAGCATAAGAAAGAGGTATAAAAAAAGCTTTTTGTCCAAATTGGTACTGAAATTGATACTGTAATCACTTTTGAAACTGTTTTTTTATCTACCAATTTTAATTATCAATGACACCAGCTTGTTCTCTGCAGTTTCTACAGCTGTGCACCACCTATGTCTAACAAACTTATCATTGCAATGTTCCTCTGACATACAAAACTAGTATTACCCGTATTGTACACATGTGAAAGGTATCTTGGAACATTTACTAGCAGGGAAGTAAAAAGCCTCCAAAATCCCATATTAGCATCAGCCCCACTCATTTCTCAAGGATTAACTTTAGACTGGGGCTGTAAGTTTTTAAAAGGTACCCAGCAGAAACAAGACTTCTTTTCAGTTAGCTCCGTACAAATAAAACTCAGACACTACCCAAAAAGCTTTTGGATCTAAGAATCCATTTTTGGATTTTCAGCAGCATTAGCAGATGTCCAAGAACTAAATGTTTCTCATCTGAAGCATGCATTGAAGCACCTTCCACGTTTTGAAAGTCTTTCCAGAACACTACAGGATGTAGAGGAGTCTTGCCATCTTGCACACACCAAGCCCCAGAACCATTGGAAGAAAAATGGGTGAGACATGAAATCAGTTCTGTAACTAAGATGCAAAAATTAAAACAAAGTAAAAACTATTAAGTGTGAAATACAACATCTTGATAAATGCAGACAATAGTAGGGAGATGCATTATGCCAATATACCTTACACCTTTTTTATCTGGTTCTTATTCACTTTGATAGAATACTGTCATTCTTGAATTACTAAAGATCTAGGTTTTGACCTCAGTCCAGAAAAGTTTGTACTTACCCTATTCGAATTTTCACCTTTCACTGAGTCTTCATAAATTAAAATTTTGTCCTGTAAAGATTTCTTCAGAATATCTAACTTATTTCTATTCCTGGATCCTGTTTTTCCCATTTTAGAATGCTGCTGTAACAAGATAAGCAAAAATGCTTTATTTGTAAGAGGTATATGAGGATGCTAATGCTAAGATTATTACTTGCTACTATCGGCACATCCACCAAATAATGAAACACTTGGCAAATATGACTTTCACTTAGAAAGTATTTCTAAAATGAAGGTTCTGCCTATTCATTCGGAAGATTCATTTTGGACATTCAGACAAAGTTAGAATTTTTTTAAAAATTTCTTTTCAAGTAGAAATATAAATGCATCTTTTTAATGAAAACTGGTAGCATATAAATTTGATTTTAAACAAGCTTTAGCAGTGATAATCAGAGAAGATTTTAACTTGTCTCCTCAGCACAGTTAAAAATGAACAAAGAATATTAATTTAAGACCTACATTGTTTTCAACACACAGTCTGTGAATCACAAATGAACCATGATAATATTAAGAAGCACCGTTCCATGTAATCAAATTATTCTTGACCTTTCTATTTCTTTACAAGAATACCAACTAAGTATATGTACTCTTGGGGAAATGATAACATCTGTTCAACTGTAAGGTTTTGCAAAGTCATCTCCCTCCTTTAGTACTTTAGAAACTATTAAGGCTTTGAACTAGGCTAATTCCTAATACAATTAACCCAACGTAGTTTACATGTTTAGAAAACATAACCAAACCAAAACAAAGCAAGGGCAAGTCCTCCTATTTAAGATGTATCAGACACAATTAATACAGGAAACATTTTTTGCCCCCCTACTTTATAAGAACTGAAAATCATTTATGATTCCAAGCTTTTACACTTTACTGAAGGAATTAAACACCCCTCAGAGGGTTCTTTAAAAAGTGCTAGATTTGATAGGCAGATAGACTCCTTGTTGTAAGTATTTCTCTAACTTTGAGTATGCCTCATCTTCTACATATTTAGATGTGCGTAAATAACCCCAAACTGCCTGCATACACTTAAATCTTTTGGAAACAAGATACAGAAATCATGCCCAATTTCTTGCCAAGAAAGGCCATCTAATTCAGGAACTTTACCCTCCTAAACAGACAAAACAATGTGGAAGATTCCTTTTCAAAAACTCACAAAACCTTCACAAAAGGAGCAGAAATACACAGGTGTATGTGAAAAAAACTATTTATCCAACTGCTGCCAAAACAATTATCTTTAAGTCCACTGGTCCATGTAGACAGGAAAAGTATACACTGCTGTTGCACCTGTGAAGAAGCTACAGACTCAGATCTGCAGCCAACACAGGCAGCCCCAGGTATACTCAGCAACCCCTTCCACATCCCCACACTGATCCCACACTGTTCCCACCTGTTTGTTGGTCATTGCTAAATTCTGCTCCACCTTCAGCACCTCCGTTTCCCTCTGCTGCACCTCAAAAGCCTGAAGCAAGGTTCTTGCTCTTATCTTGGGCCAAGCCAAGCTGCTGTCCACCTGAGAGAAGCAGCAGTGCAACTCTTGCCTCATTCTAAGCAACTCCTCTTCTGAGAGTGAGAGAAGTAAACTTAGAAGTTGCCTGTTAAGAAAAACAAGAGCCATTTGCTGTTCAGTGATTTAGGCAATATTGCATAAAATGTAAGAGACATAGACACCAACACTTTACTTAGCAGTGATCGCCCTTTTTCGGTCTTCTTCATATATCAGTTAGTGATTCCACGTACAGCAATGAACTGCTCAGCATGTACCAATACCCTTGAGGATACCTTGAATTCTGCATACAGAACTTCCCGGACTGTAAAACTTCCATTTCAAAGGAAAACAGCTTTTGAATATTTTAAAAAGAAATTAATATTTTTAGCACATTTCCTATGCATAGAATCCTTCCACCTCTTCAGACAATACAATCCCTGAACTTCAGCTGAAATCAAGATAAAAACTTCCCATAAAGCCTCTCTGTGCTGTTTCCCAGTACTTAGCAGTCACAGCTACTGAGAAGGAAAAAATAAAATAAAAGTCTCTCTCTATTGTAAACACATATGTCATCCCTTCCAACAACATGTCACAAAGGTTCCAGCTATTATTTGTACAAAGGCTCTTTGCAGTCTGAACAATGCAATATATTTTAAGAGTAATCTGAATTACTCAAAGTTCCCACTTTGTAGAAATAAGGTTCTCAACAACGATCTCTGAAGAACTGATCATCAGGTCAAGCTTAAGTTGACTTAAAAGTAAAGCATGCTCAGTTCTGATTAACCTTAGACTACATTAATGTTCTTACCTTGTATATCTTGTTTCCTTAAGAATATTTTATAAAAAATAGCATATTTTTATTTGTTTGGAAATTTCCTTTATTCCACAAAAATTTGTTCGTATTTAGAACATGAACAGCATGGTTTTTAAAGAGTAGTTTTCATTAAAAAATATATTATACTGCATGTTTCATTAGTACTGATACTTTTATTCAACATATAGGCCTATACTACCTCATTATTTCACTAAAATATTTGAGTTTAGAAATCCCTTTTTCTTTCTACTGATTCGGCAAAGAACAGTTAATACATTTTTAATGCATGAGGTTTTTCCCTTAAAAAATTACTTATTGAAGACAAGACTACTCCAAATGATCATTTATAGTATACTTAACCATTTGTCATCTTGTCATAGACTCATGGAAAAAAATCCATGCTACAAATCCATGTATATAGACACATACACAGAGACATGAAATAAAATACAGCAAATAGAGTTTTGCCATGTCTATATTTAAAAAGGACTTTAAGCACTAACAATCTTCGTAAGTATTTTGGACTAAGCCATGGTCTCTTTGATAAGCAACAAAAAATGAAAAGCTATAATTCAAAATAATTCTTTGTGAAAACTAGATAGCAGATGAGAACATGAACATGAGAGCTGGCATCTGTCATCAAAATACCATAACTGACAGACAATGGACTAAAAAAGACAGTGACAGATTTTAAGGGGCTATTGGTAGGACAGTTGTTGCTGCTTTTTTTGTATATATTTTCCTGCATTTTACACAAAAAAACCACAAACAGCTTACTGTTGCTTCAAATAAAGATAGCATCTAACAAATATGACAGGCATACTGCAGGTTGGAACACAATTATTATGGAATTCTAAGTCAGAAACAGGAACATCCTGCTGGGTCATACAATCTACTTCCATACTCCTACAGGTCTGCTCTTGGCTATGTAAACAAGAGATAGTGAGACAAGCTAGAAAATACATAGAAATTACTTACAGGAAAGTATTTAAAATGCTGAATAAAATACAAAGAAATCAGAACCAAAACTATGGGGGAAATGGAATTTTTTTCTTTAGCAAAGCAAATGTAATGGGTGAAGTCTCTTTTTACATTCCTGTTACACGGTTTTACAACACGTGGCAGGAAATCTTATAAAGATTCTGTCTGGATAAAACTGCCCATACAAATCTATTTTGTTTTAAAGAAGAGGTATGAAGGAGAAACTTTTACCAGAGTCTTTTTTTTTCTCTTTTTTTTCTCCCTTCCTGTTCAATCTCTTATGCCTGGTACATTTTCTTCAGAGCCACACAGCTTATTATAGGTTTGCCTGTTCCAGTTGCTTCCCCTAAAGCTGCAATTTTATTTTTTCATGTTCCCATGTCTCTAACAATGTCTCTTATTAAAGAGACATTGTATAGGAAATGTAGCACTGCAAATATTCAAGCAATCTGACAACCAGACATAAATGTACTCGAAAGCTAAGAAGAAATACTCAGGAACATTCCCTGGTCTCTCAGGGACCTTGCTGCCCACTCTGAGAGGCACAAGGACTCCTGGCCACAGCCATGGGCTCTCCCTGTGCGAGGTGTCCCAACTGTGGCAAGGCCACCACCGGCTTTCCCACCCCCCCAGGGTCACATTGTAGCAGGCAGCAATGGCCACAACATTTCCAGGGGCCAGAAATCCTCTCTGCAGCACTGCCTGTGCCATGATGCCTGTCTGGCTCAGGGCTCGGTGCCAGGGCGCTCTGTCCGCAGGCCACAGCAGCCAAGTCTGATGGACTATGTGCAAATACTGTGGCAAAGCTTAAAACAAACCCCATGAGTAAGGCTTGACTTGTGGCTAGAAGGAATGTACTGAACTTGGACTTGGGGCCAATTAGGTCTGACATACTAACTGGCATTTTCAAAGCACTGGACCTCAAAGAACAGACTGAGAATAACAATGAAAGACACGTAGATGATACCTCCCATGGAATGAAGGAAAGTATAAAACCTTCATTCCATGTTTTTGGCTTCAAGACTGCTGTTTCCTGGGATTTCCACTGGTGCCGCATGGGATGAGTGTTTGGAAAAAAAAAATCAATTCCTAAGTGCCCAACAGAGAACTGATTATTAGGAATTACAACTGGACAGGTGTGAAAACTCCCAGTTCTCTTCTATTTGCAATAGTAACTAAGAAAAGAGTGCAGAGAGATACTTACACGAATACTGACTGTTCCCAGCTCCTTATTTTCTTTTGTTCCGAAAGGCCTGTTTCCAGCTCTTGGCTTAGCTTCTGCCTGGTGAGCTGAAGCAGCTCTTCAGCAGCCATGCTCTTGTCATGTTCTTCCCTTTCAAGGTGTCCATGTTTAACAACCATCTCTTTTTTGTGCTCCTCCACAGCTTCTAGCAGGAACAACTTTGGCACATTGAGCTTGACTAGCTCTTGCACAAACACTCCACACTGAATACGTTTTAGCTCTTCAATGGTTTTCTCGGTTAGGCCAAATAGAAGCTCCTTCAGCTCTTCGCTGGCCTCATTGTCAAGCTTTTCAGTAAGTTCTTCAAATTCAATGGTGTGATCACTCAGAAGATTTCTCCAGCATCTCAGGTAGTGAGAGATCTCATTAGTAGTTTTTAAGGGGTCTCCAAGTGATAGCTGCTCCTTCTGATGCTCTTTCTGCTGATTCATTTATCAAAAGGAGGAACAAAGTTAAGAAAAAGGAACATCTTGAATTCTAGACCCGTAAGTATGCACTTCATAGCAACACAAAATAAAGTGACTTTTGCTTTTCTGTGTTCTTGAAACTGCTTTTCAGCGTCCAGAGGCTTACCTAGCCCTCAACAGATTGGCTTTGTGAGCACCTAGGAGGTCTGTGGTAACTCAGACTATTGTTAGATACAGGGGCTGTGATAATATGGACTGCTGCTAGATGGAAGAGCTATCACCTAAACAAATGCATCATCATGTGGTTTGACATAATCTCAGCTAGCTGAACTTCAGTAATCTGGCAGCATTCCAGAAGTGATTCTAGATCAAATAGCAAAGAAGGAAAAGGATTTTAAAAGATGAGGGAAAAAACTTGGGTTTGTATTTTTTTTTATTTTTCCCATGTTGCAATTTCATTGGAAAGATAAACCAAAGCTACCTACACTGAGAATAAATGTAACAGATGACATCACCATCACCAGGCCTGCTGTCTATGCTCACACTGGTATCTGTTAAAGAGCACAAAGCACTGAAACACATCCTACAAAAGATAAGATCAACCTCACCTAACTTGTGTCGTCTAAAAGAACTACCACTTAATCCAAGATAGTTTCTTCTACATCTTTTAGGGAGAGAAAGGTAACTTTGAAGTATACCTTTGGACAACAACTCCCTTTCAGATCACCTGCAAGTCATCTTACATCTTACATAAGAACACTTACATCTTTTAGAGTTACCTTTGATTTTTAGATGGCTGAGATGAGGTGACATGAGTTCTATCACAAGCAAGTGTAAGTAGAGCATTTTTTAAATGGTTCTGGTTTGTAGCTGAATTTTAACTGTGCTATTGAAGTCACTCAGGTCACACATAGCTGGGAAACCCACAGAAAATGGTGACTCTCATCTGAGCTATCTCCCTCACCAGCTCCTGAACCTGAGCTGGCTTTTGCCTGTCTGCATGTTACAGAGGCTTGTCATGACCCCTCTGGACACATTACACTAAGCAGTGGGGCTTCAGAAGTTTCTCCAGCTAAGCTGAAGTTAAGTTACTTTCTTGCAGGTTTTTCTAAAAGAACAGCTATATGAATTACTGCATGACTAATACAGAACATGGTGGTACACAGCTAAAACCAACCGACACTTATTTTCAACCATGCTCCTCACAGTGTTGACCCCTGTTGTAAGAACTACACTTTATTTTTCAACTAATTCAATTTCTAATTAATGATAAGCCCTATGAAAATAAATACACAGAAAATAATTACCTTTTGCAGCATTTCCCGCCTTCTCTTGGTAATGAGTTTCTGGCAAAGCTTCTGCTTTTCTTGCTTTAAATCATGATCAAATTTCTGTTTAACAAAATTAATTTCAGTCTCAGCTCGGTCCAGCAGCATTCCCAAATGACTTTCAGGTAGATGACCTGCTCTGTAATAACAGTGTTTGAAGGCTGTTATCCCAAATTCTTAAGAGCAAAAGAATATCTGAGGCAATTAGGACCATAAAAAGGCTCAGCAAAATAGACATACAGAATGATCTTTGTTCCTTTAGCAGTGACACCTGGGAGAATCAAACAAGGAAGGTGATAATCGAAGGACAATCTCAGAGATAAGCACAGAATTGAGGCAGTTTGTGAAGGTGTATGAAAAACAAATGGGAAGAAGGATGGATGGATGGATGGGAGGAAGGCAGGGCAAGTGCAAAACCAATTACATATCAGTTTGTAATAGAAGTGATATTCAAATGAGACATTTTAAACTTTATATATTATGCATATTTAATTTTTTCATTTAATGCCCCTGGAATGCAATTGCATATGTCTTTTATGACATATACATAAATGCCTCCTCCTCATTAAAAACAAATTTCTCTTTTAAGTATGTGATCAAGTAAAAAGAACAAATAATTATTTTAATAGACAAAGCAATCATATCCACAAAATATTTATATTCACACTTCCTATTAAATTTACATCAGAAGAATTATAAAAATTTCAAAATAATAGCGAAATTCAATTATCTGAAAAAGCAAATTGTCGGTCATAAGCCCACAGTGCTCTCAAATGGAAGTTCAAGACTATGGTCTACCTCCCGTTGCTACAGTATTTAATATCAAAGAGAAAACAAGATCTCAACAGTGCCTGAAACATGTTAAAAAAATCTCCCTCTCCACAAACTCAAACTGAATTTCAGCACTTACCTTCTATTACATTTACACTATTACCCAAATCTTTCTTATTCAAGAGAAGAATAAAAGAACATATTAATTCAGACCAGGCTGTTGGACATTTGTGAGTTACAATTTCTGTTAAGCACAGTGGACTCACAAAATGTGGTGTTGAAAAGGTCAACACGGAACTTTGAATTGAAAACACCAATTCCTGACCTGAACCTGGAAGTTATCCAGATACCTTCTAGTTTACTTATCCAGTCCCCATTTTTTCGAAGACATGAACATTACACACAGAGCCAGGACTCAGATGAATCCAGGGATTTCAAGGTTCCACCCCAGTGTGATACCTGGCCCAATTCCAAAATTAAGGTAGCAGCCAAATGTGGTAAGCAAGCCCTTCTCCAGAAAGGAGGGTCTCATTTTGGTTTATTAGGATTTATTGATACTGTGACAACTTAATTCCAACCAAATTCCTCAGAACAAGAGCTAAAATCAAGTAGAAGATTACCAAATTAGCTTGTTTGCATCCCCTGCACTGTAACCAGGGTGGCCAGATTGCATAATTCACACCTCTCCGTACTCTGCTCAAGCATCCACAACTATCTGAGCAAGCCATGAAACTCTACCCCTATATAATGTATGTGCTGGATAGAAACTCAGACGTGCTTTATCACAGTTATGTCAACAGAAGAGATCCTCCTTTTGCAGAGTTTTTTCAAAGTCTATCCATTGCCTTTCTTTAATCTGCAAAGAGGATTAAACTACCTCTCAGTATATTGAGAGTAATCCACCAAGCATCATTCTTGGCCAAGTAATTTCTGCCTTGAAACTAATCAATGTTAAAATTTAATGCTGTGTCAAAAAACCCCCAATGGCACCAAGGTTTTAGCCTGTATTTGGTAACTCTAAGTCCTGCCCCTCCTTTTTGACTGAACCCAAGCCAAATATATGTGAATAAAAGTAATTAATTAAGGTGAGGAAGTGAGGAAAGCTAATAACCAAGATATTATTTTTAACACCTTCATCCTTTCTTGTACTGAGGAAATAAACCCAGGCTTGCTTCATCCAATTAAAATCTCTGTCCAGAGCAGTGAAAAGAGTCTGCAATAGAAAAAGATAGATGTGCTGGAACCACACAGCAAATGAAAGTTTAAGAAAAGCCATGCAACATAGAATGATAGGAAGATGATATATAGCTACCTATTTTTAGGATTAAAAAAAAAAAAGGTCTACATTATTTCAGTTGATTTATTTAGAGATCCAGTATGTCCACAGCTAAAATTGTAGGTGATGCAGTATCCCACCACAGAAGCCTATGTCAGTTTATGGGCCAACTTATATTAATCAGTGTTATGGTAATTCCTAAAAGGCTCAATCCTGGCAAGACACCCTCATTTCTGGTTTCATATAAATACAATATAAAAACAATTACAGTATTAGGAATAAAAGATGTCCTAGTCTCAAAGGACTCTGAACAGAAATGCAAAACAAAAAGAGAGGAGAAAGGTAATGAGACAGTACAGACTGTATGATAAACTGCCTGGTCTCAGCATACCAGACATTTAATCACTGAAGAAATGTGCAGCCACATGTCTTTGAACAAAGAGAATTTTAATGAAGGAGAATACTGTGGTAATGACAAGGATGTTTAAAGGGAGATCCTCCCAAAGGCAGTGAGCACCAAGGAAGGTACAGAGGTGAAGTGTGTAGCCAACAGCAGCAGTATCACAGGTCAGTCAGAGAGAGACCTTGACTTCACCGTATTGAATGAAAGCCAACAAATTAAGGAGCAAATACAGAGTGAGAGCACTGAAGTAAAAAGTAGGGCTTTGATGTTACAGAGAACCAACTAAGGGATGCTGGACACCAGCAAAGGAAAATTGCTTCATGAAAGCTAGAGAAGGCACAGGAGCATCACTAAAGCAAAAGGGAGCTAGACATGAAGCAGAAAAGTTGTACAGGCCTGAATGTACATGGAGGCTGAATCATATCACTATGCAGAAACTACACAGAGACAACTTGCATGACTCTGCCCATGCTACATCAGGATTTCACCTGCTGAACTGGCATCTTGCTGCTGTCCAGATCAGAATTCACTTAAATAATTCAGGGCAATAAATGCCCTCCCTACATAGCAGAGTGCTACAAGCAGAAAAGGTTTTAAGAGATTATCAGAAAACTTCATACCGATGCATTATTGCTTGAGGCATTCACTTTCCAACACCAACTTCCAGAAATGTCCAGCCAAGACACCACTGGAAAACTACTTTCTATGGACAAGGTCCATATAAAGGGTGATTATTAAGAAGAATGATACCAGCACAAGATGCTTCCATTTTTGAGAGTTTTTTTGATCACTTTAGAAACACAATACACAGGAAATTCTTGAGGTCTTACAAAAATTTAAATTTTGGGAGAAATTTTTAAAGGAGCTTGCAATTGTTTGTACCTAGTGAGTCACAAGAAATGGATTCAATTTTTAAGAGACTGAAGAATAAAGAAATTTCTTGTGAACAAGAAGATACTGGCAAAAGAATAACACAACTTTTTACACATGTTATAGTTTAAAAACATCTAGAACCTTGCACCTCTGTTGATAGCAAGAACAACCCAAGACACACACTGCCTCAAGTACTGCCCTTTTGCCCATTATTCTTTAAGAAAAAACATAAAGAGCCTATGTAGACATCCCTCAAATCCATGATTATAGATTATATTTTAAAACCTCCTTTCCTGCCTTTTAGCACTGCAGTCCAGACTTGATTTTTGAAAGACACTGAGTACTCAAAAACTAGTCCTGACAAATGGGACATTTTATTTAAATACTGTATTTAGAAAGCCCAGCTTGAAAACTCTGGCTGCTTTATTTCATTTAAAATGTTCACAGCCCTCCCTAGAATTGGTTTATTTTGCTTTTTATAACATTCATTTCTGGCCACACAGAATCCTTTTCATGTTAATTTGAAATAGCTTTGCTATCTGGTAAATTTTAAACATACTATGAAGCTTCATTTTAAAAAGACTTCTCCCCTCAATATCTATCTGCTGGTTTATCACTGCATCTATCTGTGGTATATCTAATCTATATCTTTTCTCTCTTCTCCATTCAAAGTTCTGCATTTTAAAATTCCATTTATAACAGTAAGTTTAAGGCACTCTATTATAAAGCTGGACAAAATAGCTTAAGACACACCTGTACCTATATTTAGACAAGCAGATTCAATGATACAGTGAAAAATAAAAGGATATCATGGACACAAATTTAAAGTACTAGGCATTCAGACTGGACTTCTCTTGCTGCTCAAATTTTAATGCTCCAATTGGTAAACATTCCCAAAATCACTTTCTAGTTAGAAACTGAAATACAAGCCTAGGTACTGTAATTATAAATTTCTCATGTTTAATACTAGGATATTTCAGTTTGTCTGTAGAAAATAAAACACTAGCAAATAAACTGAAATACTACATTCTGGAGTTTTATAATCACACCACCTAAAGAACGGATTATAAGACTCTGGCCAACATTTTTCTGAGAGGAATTACTGCCACAGCAGGTGTGGGAAGCCAAATGGGATTGCTTCTCTACAAATATGTCCACAGACAACCAACCAATGCATATTCTGAAAGTTTAATAGGAGAGTGCTGGAAAAAATATTTCTTCATCTTGGTAATAATGCCTGCTGCTTTTGGAAGTTTCTGGGTAGTTTGGGGGGTTTTGGAAGGTTTTTTAATACATTTTTGGGGATGAGACCCACGAGGTCTTGGATTAATCAATACTATGCCTTTCCTTTCTGTTTTATAGTTGATCTGTTTTGTGACTTTTGGGTGCAACAACAGGCATTAAACAACAGGTGAAACCAATTTTTCCAGCTCAAGAAGTCCCAGTTGTTCACTGCAATGATCACACAGTGAGGTTCTCACAAAGGCTTTTCATATAACCACATCATCTGTGAAAACATCCCAGACCTTCTCATAATACAATTCCAAAGAGAGGCATGAACTGATGGAAGGGAACTCTCTGTGAAAAATGTGTCTGAACTATATTTCCTATTCCAGGACATTTTTGTCTTTGAGCCACACAGCTGCAGACCTTAGCAAAACAGTGCAAGCCCACTAAAAGAAGCTCTCTCCAACCAATGAATCTCGAGGCTAAACTCAGGGTGATTCAAACTAAACTTAGGGTATGATTCCAATGATTGAGCACACAGGACAATCAAAAAAAACAAAAAGGAAGGAAAAGATACCAAAAAACCCTGATAAATTATTTTGTCACATCAACACATGCGAACTTTGGTAGCTTGTAACAGACCTTCTGCTTCCTAATATTAAATTACTTTTAAATTAAGTTAACATTATGAAAGAAAAAACACACCATAAAGATAAATGTTCATATTGCTCTCTTAATGCACATTTCACATATTGTCAGTGACTGACATCAATACAGACATCTCAAATACACAAATAAAGCTGCCTGCACAGGACCAACAGCAGCAGTGCTACGTTGTTTTCCTGTAGACTGACATATTTTGCTGCCCTGGCAGGCTCCTCAGTAATCTCTCCATATGCCAAACTAACACAGGTTTCAGGGTAGCAGCACAATGTCTCTCACTGCTCCTCACAGCCACACAGTTTTAAATAACTACATTTCTGTGTGTCTGCTAAGTCACCATTTCTACCTCTCTATCTTGATTCTGAGTATCCTATCACAGAGTACTCAATCAGCCTGGGTCTGGTATGATATCCCAAATAAATTAAATTTATGTATTACAACAGTCCATTTCCAGGTCTACTTCTACTTCCCTGACCTTTACTTTTTAATTCCCTGCAACAGGTGTATTCCCAGCTAGTCCAAATCCTCTGCAGCTACATTATTTATAAATGTAATATATTTTCTTTAGATTATATTCATGATTTCCAGCTTGAAAAGAGAAACTGTTCATCCAGCTCCTCAAACACATTCAATCACAAGTGAATCAAAATTGTTCTTTTCTGTTAAATCCAGATATTTGTGCATAAAGAATGTAGACAAATGGTCTTAAATGGTACATGTTGCAATGGACTCCAGCATGAGTTTTCACATGACTGATGACTATTTACACAAATAATGGATGTATAAAGACACTGAGAATCTTACATGAGTCTGGTTCCCACTGAAGTCAGAATTACAAACAGGTTTGTAATACATATGTTTCCAGCAATTCATCTCTGTGCTGTACAAAGTAGACACAGACAACAAAACCTCACCTTGGCACCTGCTGGGATTTAACTAACAAAGTCAAACAGTCACAAAATATTTTCTTAGAATTAACTAAAAGATAATATTTTCATGCAACTCTCCTGCTAGGTAACACAGAAAAAAGACTTTTGAAGAGTATGTTGCCTGTGAGATAACGTAGTCAAACGGCTGACAAGGAAACAAGTGAGTTATTTACCTTTCCGCCTTATTAATGAGACTTGATATCTGGGCTGCTGCAGCATTTATGAGAGAAGAGACATGAGAATCCCTTGACTGTATCTTACTTATAAGATACTCTCTGTAAGAAAATCTTTTATTCAGATGGTATTTCTTGCAAGCTTGCAAAAAATCCATTAGTTCTTCAATGTCACCCTACAGGAAAGAATGTGAACAAATGTGAACATTTAATTAGATGTAATGCTAATTTCAGCTAACACCTGTGAGTATCAGACCAGATTTGGTCATCAGAGGGCAAAGTTAAAAACTTCCCACAAGTGTAAAACAATAAGCTTATAACAACTTAACTCTAATGATCATGTCAAATGATTATGGTTATCTTAACAAAACAAAATAAATAATGCGCTGAGCTTTTGGCCTGCCTACCACAATACTGTGTGTACTCTCCTGAATAGTTTGTGCATGTTCTGAGTGCCCTGAGTTAACAGGTCATTTGATCAGGTATTCACAATTTCATACACATGCAGCCCTACCAGTGTACGATGTACTGTATGATTACATAAGCAAAGGGTCACGTTTTCAAAGGTGTCTAAATTGACCTCAAAGCCAACTTCAAAGCCAACTCTTCCATGTATGTTGAGTACAGCATAGGGAAAGCCAAGCCCACTGCACACAGGCTGGCTTAGAAGTTCCTCCTTCCAACAGTGGGGAACAGCAAGGGTTTAGATACCTACAGATGGGTCTGACAGAGACCAGAGTTAAGCACAGTGCTCGATAGCAGACATTCTGCTAGCATAAATAGCCAAGACAAGGTCTGCTAGATACATCACCCATGTCTGAGCAGCCAAAACAAAATCAAAACTTTTTTCACTTGCTCTACCTCTTTGACCTGGCTGTTTAACTGTCTTCTGCACAAGTGCTTGCTGCATCTCCCTCCAACAGTGGCCCATGTGTAGCTTCTGTATATGAGGTGTGCATCAGGTTTTAGGAGTGGGCCTTACGTGTTCTGACACCTACTTTCCAGATGCTGCTTTTTAACCTCCCCCCTCAACCTGCAGGACCACAACAATCAACTCTTCCTCAAGAAGCAGCCACAAGAACAATTCCCAGAACTTTCGTAATCTAGAGCACTAACTTTCAACACAAATGGAGGAAAAAACCAATCAAAAAAACCTAAAAAAAACCAAATCCTGTGAGGAAACAACTCAAGCTATTCTGTTGCAAGAGGTTTAAAATGTAACTGAAAGCAAAACTAAAGGCCTGAACACACTCCTCATCAGCAGACCTGGATCATATAACCTGGAGACACTCAACCTCTCTAAGTACAAAATCATAGTACTTCAGACACATCACAATTTCAATAATCTACGTATTTGGATTGGGGAGGTCAGTACATCTTCTGAAGTATATAAGAGCACTTGATGCCTAGCGGGTTTTGAATATGTGCATATACCTCAATATACAGTTGGGTAGATGTCTAGATGTGCATAATAAAGGCATTATAATTTTTAAAATACTTTCTAAGAAAGCTAGTTATGAAAGAGATAACATGGACCCTAAAACATTTCTCAAAAATTTGTGTTCTATCTTTAGGTTAGGAATGGAGATATCATCCTATTACCTGTATTTTAGAGTAACCTTCCACTAATGTTTTAGCTGCTTCCAACTTCAGTTCTCCCTTTAAAGCGGCATGGGTTATCTGTGTAAAAAAGATAGTATGGAGCTCCTTTCTTTGGGTAACAGCCAGCTCTCTATAAGCCTTTGCAAAATACTCCTCCTGCTTTACAAAAAGGAACCTCTTCAGGCAGTCCTGCTCCAGTCTGTGAAGTTTATCCAGAAGACTTCTGTATTCTACAGCAGGCTGCAGAGAAGAAGGAAATAAATACATCAGAAGTGATTTCCAGAATTCAACATCTTTTAATATATCAGTGCTACTAGCTCATATATATTTTACAAATACTTTAGTTACTGTCATTTCAGGTTTAAGTGAAGGCTAATATTGAATCAGTGTACACTTCCCATAGTTTTCACCTGTTGGGATGGCAGGGTTGCACAGTTGCCGGTCTCTCATACAGATACCACTTCCAAGCATAAAGAAGTCTTTTTAGAATTTACAAGCCTTATATAAGATAAATTATATAAAATGGCATGAAATTCAAAACAAAGACTATACATGAAACTAAATTTTTAGGTTTCATCAATCCTGAAATCCTATTAAAATTAAACAGACCCATATAACGCACACCAATGAAATAATAATAAGCATAATTTTTAAAACAATATGAATTAGAAAAAAACTCTATCCTGTTAAAAATCTCTAGAAGTTTTTATTATTGGTGACTTACTTTAACTATCAATTTCTACAAATTAATCCAAGAGAATCATTTTAGATTTACATTTACAACCATGGAGTAGAATTAAATAGCAATTACTTTTAAAGCTTCTTTGCCAGAAATCCTTCCTCTTAGTTCTCTAGTAAGAGAACTTACATATTCATAGTTTTAACCTCAGATGGCATAAAGTCATTATAGAATCAAAACATACATGTGCCACAGAGCAAAGAATGCTTCTTAGGCCAGCAGAGCTACCTAACAGTCACTCTGTCACTCTTGTTCTAAATTTCATATCAATTATCTTGAGGAGAACTGCTCTCTGCACTTCATTTCTCACTCCCAAGAGACACACTGCAGGCAGCAAATAATTAATCAAAAAGGCAAGGAATATAAATTATTTGTTTTGGCTGAGAAGGGGAAGAGATTATTGCTCCAGCTGTCTTCCACTGCCATCTCTTGGGTGTCAGTAGACCTTCTGCCCAGCACAGGTGGGAGCCAACCCTCAGGCTCCACAGTGTCCTTCTGGACCACGTGCTGTGGCAAGTACAAAACCAGGTCCTTCTACAGACAGAAAACTGAACAGCAACATGACAGGATATGGTAAATGGATCAGGACTGGCCTTAATTGTTTGCTTGACTCCTACCATTCAGGATTTTCAGTCCAAACCAGACTGAACCAATACCAATAAATTTCTTACAAAGCAAAGCCACTTTGCTGAGAGTATATTTAGTGTGAGCTCACACACAGTTTCAGTCAGGCTTCTCTCTCTGCAAAGGCAGGACTTATCTTAGTGAGGTCTAGGCTCTTTCCATATCCAACAGAAGGAAAAAGTCTCCTGCAGAGTACAGTTCACCTTATCCTTAAGAAGGTGTCCATAAGTATCTCTTCCTTCCTATCTCTTGCATTTCTAGCAGCTCTAGTTCAGGATAGGCATATCCTATAGGTATGGAAAGCTACAAAAGAGTCACAATTTAAAATTCACCTGGAAACATCAGAGAAATTCTGCTGGCTCACTAGCCTTGTGCTATTAATTTTCTCTATGAAACAGCCTGATAAAACCAAGTTCTTCCTGAGAGCCTCAACATACTGGAGTACCTTTGATGGGTCACACCCAGCAAAAAAAAGTTCTTGTGTCAAAACTTTAATCACAAATTGTCATAAAAGACCTTAACAATTATGAGTTGCATAACAATTATGTGATATGCAAATACCACTTGTGGTCCAGAAGCAAAGCCCCCTAGTAAGTAACAAACTGCACTATTTGTTCCCACCAAGTGACCCTCTTAACAGACAAACATGAAACATCAACTTGGGCATTTTGGCATTTGAAGCTTACAGATATGAAATATTCAAAACTTACCAGAATCCTTCCAGGCCACAGGAAGTTGTTAAAAATCATAATAAAGAAAAAGGGTGGGGAAAATCAGTTCTATGGTAAACATTTAATACACTTGAAAAATGACATGGAAGACTGGAGCATAACTTTGTATATGGGATGTTGGCCTGGTCACACAGGCTCTATTTCCAGCTAGTACCTACCTTTGAAATCCTGGGCAATGAAACTTATCCATTCAGACAGAGATCTCTGAGTGAAAGTGCCACACATAAGCTCTAAGTTTTCACTCTGAATTTGTAAGGGATCATACTCTGACTTCAGTTATTTACTTCTTATCCAGAGGCTATTTCCAAGAGAAGCCCACTCCTTGCTCTGTCTAAAATACGGATCGTTCTGCTTGCCTTCACTCATTTCAGAGGGAAATCAGTCTCTGGTTGTGCTTATATGCTAATTTTCTTCAAAAAAAGAACAAATATTGGAAGCTTTTTACCTAGACTGTAAGGTTTAAGATGCAGGGAGTTTGTTCTGCTCTGAATGTGCAAAATACTTCACACAGCGCCTGAAATCTCAGAAAGTGCTGCAGTAAAATACAGTACATAAAAATACACCACTTTGCAATAGTATAAGTGATTATAAAAAAAAAACAAACAGGGTAATGACAACCCTTTGTTTTCAGATGTCACAGATTCTCTTGAGGAAAATTCATTTTCTGGTGAAGTTAAACACAATTTCTTAATAACAACTACCCTAATTATGACATCTGACTTTTTGAACATATTTAATTGTAGATCTTTATCTTTACTCTTGTAGGAGGATAACTGCTCTAGTCTAAAAGATAAACCATCTCCATAAAATTACATATGATGCAAAATATCTTGATTTAAAACCAGATTTACCTTTTCATTAATTTTCTTCATTAATTCCTCAGCCTCTTCATTTGCAGCTCTTGCTTTTTGGCATTGAGCCTCCATTGTCTTCCTTGTTTCCAGATCACATTCCGCTGTTAAAGCCACCATCTTCCTTTCATACTCCTCTTGAATCTCTTTCTCCATTGCAAGAAACCGCTTTTTGAAAACTGAACTCATCTTCTTCTCCACATGAGGAAAGAGGCTGTGATTTAAGACCATGTTCTTCAACATCATAGCAATCACTTCTTTACAGATCTGTGTTCGATAGGCCTCCAGATCAGCATCTGCCCGTGTCAGGCTGGCAACCTCCAAGCTGTACAAAGGTAATCAGGACAAATCGCAGATTATGGGAAATTTCTTTCAGAAAACAAGATCCTTGTATCTAGAGCATTCAATCTCTAGATTGCATCTAGATTCACTCAATACTGGGTAATGAAATGGCAGTCAGAGAGGTGCAGGAATAACACAGCATATGAGTTTATTAATCATGACAGTAGTAATTCAGTAAACAGCAGGGTGAGTCAACTTCTACTACAGCACCTTTAATGAAGTATGTCCATACTTCCATTTCCATTTCAGACAGAAGAAAAATCTTTTCTTTACTAATACTCAAAACATTCCCTCAGACAAAAGCCAACAGAAATGTCTGAACCCTCCCCCCCAAAAAAAACCAAAACCACTACCTCTGTTGGGAAGCAGATCAAACGGGCACCTGAATAGACTATAAATTTTACTGACTTTGTAAAATAGTTGTAAACTCACTGACCCATCTAGATTGATACATCACTGTTTCATATTCTTGGCTGGTGTACTCCCTTCTCTGCAGGGAAGAGGGGACAGTTTCAATTACATGCTGATATAAAT
The DNA here is from genome assembly GCA_013397845.1 of Melanocharis versteri. Classification (NCBI taxonomy): domain Eukaryota; kingdom Metazoa; phylum Chordata; class Aves; order Passeriformes; family Melanocharitidae; genus Melanocharis; species Melanocharis versteri. The sequence continues at coordinate 872,735 of VZTG01008967.1, read as the reverse complement.
AAAATCGCTGGTATCTGTCTCTCATGAACATTAATCGAGTTCTAGAAAATAGATTAAAACCAGATGGAAATACAAGAGCTATCAGAAAATGCAATTTATGTCATGTTGCATATAACTACATTCCCATTCATCTTTAGAGTTAAATTGGAATTATAATTATTCCAATTTCATATACAATGTAACTACTCTAAATTCTATGCCTAAACTCAATTTAACACTGGAAAATTAAGTGGGTTTTGCTCCTGCATGTCAAATTAATGACATGAATACACAACACTATTCTTCTGTGTGTGGACCATGTATACATGAATTTCTTCGTGACCTACAAAATATACCTTGAGGAGCTTAAACCAATGCATCTTTTTTTGCTTAGGCTACATTATTGATCTTATTTTTCCACAATAAATTGATCACAATTTATTCCATTAGAATAAATTTCAAATCCATAGCAAAGATCTTGGTAAGATTTGCAAGAGAGTAGAATGATACTACATTCAGAATTGTATAAATGAAGGCGTGCAGATCCAGAATCACTTTGCTTTTTTCGGTCAAACTTTCCTTTCCTTATGTAAGCAAGTAAAGTTTAATTAAAAGTTAAAAGTAAACCACTGACAAACCATCACTGCCCCCTGATAACACAAGAGATGTATCTTCCCCATCTAGAAACAGATGGCATGCAATTGTTTTCTTACAGTGACTCAAATACTTGAAGTATTTAGGAGACTAGCTTTGAAATGTAATCATCTAGCATGGACTGATTTTCTGCTGCAATCTCTTGAAACCACAGAAACACACTGGTGATGGCCACCCTCATCTTGGTGATCTGCTGCAGGGCTGGCTGGTTGGTTGCAGCTACTAAACCTCCTCCATTTTACCCCCTCTTCTTTATATACAGGATATTTGCTATAGTATCCCCAAGACAACACAAGCATCCAGCTTCTCTGTCCTGTCTACAGATGGACACTGCAGCTGGACGCACACAGCTTTCTTGCATAACATTCACCTACATCCATGGTAAAGTGTCTCAGGGCACTGATCTGCTCCCTGTTCCTGGGGAGAATCCTTGCTCCAGGATAGAGGGCAGCTGATGGCAGGATCAAGGTGACAGGATGCTGAAGCAACACAGCAGATACAGGTGTGTGTTTTCTCTTAAGTAATTTCGTTTATAGTCTTAGGACTTTTGCTGACACAGCCAGCTATTACCAAGCTGTTTGTGACAACTTGAAAGAAAAAAGTGTTTCAGCATTGTGTAAATGCACTTAAACAAACATAAAGATTCAGAGAGTGGGAGCTTTATGCTATAACATTTCCTTAATGACTGTGAGGCAGTGATAGGAGGCTTCCCTTCATAGATTCACCAATTCATTATCAGCCTGTAAAATCCAAGCCACCAGATTTACTTCTCTGTTTTACTTCCTGCTTTAAGTTCAGCAGCTCTGATTTAATTGAAGTGTATTTGTCTTCTGTGAGAAACATCCTGGTTTTCAAGCATCCCCTAAGAGAGAACTAAGCACTTTAATCAATTGCCCCACTAGGTAATTTCTCTAAAAAATGGTAATCTCATCCTCAGCTTGAATTTTATTAGTCACAACTTCCAACTCTCTTTCTTTGCCAGAACAAGTTCCTTTGTCATTTTTCTGTTCTTCAAGCGTGCAATGATAGATGGTCACCCCAGCACCTACTAACCCTTTCTAACTGAGATGTGAAAGACTGAATTCCTCATCTCTCTCCCTGGAAAGTAACACTTCACAGCTCTACCACATTGTTACATAGTTCATAACACATAATTTATTCCTTATTACAAATACAGCGTTTTTTTAAAGCATGCTTCAAAAACGATTAAGCTATTCCTCACCCACCTCCCTGCTACTTTTCCACTCTTCTTCAATAGTGATCCCAAGAATAAAAACCCAAATGAAACACCATCACAACATTTATTATCTTTCCCTCAGTCTTCCCACAGCACTTCTTCGTATTTACTGCAAGTCATGATAGACTCAACCCAATTCCATTTAGAGCAAGATTTCCATGCTCTTTCTTACCCTCAAAGAACTACAGCACTCCAGTAATTCCACATGATGCAAAATGCAGGAGGAGCAATGATAATAATCACCTGATGCTGGTGTGTCAGCAAGTGAATAATGAGGCTCGTAAGATCTCAGGTGTATTTAACCTGCAACTCACACTCTTCGTTTTCCTGACAGCGCATCGGTGAAGAAGGCAAGGAAAGAGAAGTTTATGAACTGTACCACCAAACCAAGGGTAACAGCACAGAGGAAAGTAATTACAAGCCACAGCTCTCCCAGGTCACATCCTCGAAGATAGCAGCCACACCATCACCCTTTTTCAGTGGCAGTTGAAGAAAGGTTGTAAAAACTTGAAAGCTCCCCTCCATGTGATGTGCTCTACTTCTGGTCCATGATCTTCACACAGCAGCCAGCAGAAGTGAGACAAGCTCATCACACACATCAGAAACTTTGCTTCAAGCTCTTTACTCAAAACAGAGAGGTTGAGGGCACCCCTAGCACGCTGCATCACACCAACAATCAGTAAAAAACCATAGAAATCCTGTACATATAATAAACCAAACACTTTCATGTGGTTTCATACAAGTCCATCAGAAGAACAATGTCTACAATCAAACAGATTACATGTTTCACTGCACACAGGGACAAAAAATTCTAGCCTGATGCTCTGTGTCTCCTCAAGCCAAGGTACATTTAATAATTTGCTTCAAATGCTCTGCACTCTGCTTGTTACAGCAATTGATGTTTAAAAGGTCTTGCCTCACCTCCTGAGCATATTCAGCATCACAGAAACATGAAAGCTAATGAAGTACAGGTAGCTGATGGCAACCTATTGATAAAAAACATGAAAGCTTTTGTTGGACAAAGCATGCACAGAAAGGATGAGGACAGCACAGAAGGCAGGCGGCACAAAAGGGTGTGGAAAGGTGAACAGACACATAGAAAATGAAACTTCAAACAGCAAGTGTAAAGCTTTTTCACTCACTTGAAGAGAAAGAGGATTTAAAAATCTGTCAGAGAGATCTGGAAGGTGAGAACCCCAGATGCCAAACACAGAGAAGCAGAGTGCCTGAGCAACTGATGTCCTCCACAGACCTAATGAAAGAATACAGGGAAGCAATTATAGTTAATTTAAAAAAAACCAAACCAAAACACAACACACTACAAACAAAGGAAACTTCTCATTAACTACCAATTAATTGTCTTTAAATCTTATGATTCAAATTACAGGCCCACAGAGAGAATTTTTGAATGGAAGAACTAATAGCTGCTGAATTTAACAGTCCTAAAAACAACTAATGGCTTTTAAACACATTGTTAAAACTAATTCTGAGAAGATAAGAAACTACTGTGACACAACTTTCTGAAGTCTAAAAGGGAGAGAAACATTAAGCAAATTCCCCTTTGGTGACATTTTCTCATCAAAACAGAAAAGCCTGACATTCTCAGAAGGCTCATCTCTCCTCTGCCAATGGAAGCCAATCAGTAGCACACATATTACAAAAGTATCCAGACGAGACTTGGAGCTCCGCAGTAGCTGTTTCTGTAAAAGTATTGCTTCAAACACACAACGCTCCTGAAATGCATGTAATTAAGTAATTTAGAGCCATTGTGTGGACACTTTGTCTCCACTGTTCCCAATTCAGCAGTGACTCGGAGTCCCAAGGCACAGCAGCTGCACCAACTCCTGATGGAGAGGGAATGGAAAGAGGGAAGGACAGACAAACAGAGAAGCACCCCAGCCCAGTGACACGCACTGTTAAAGCCAGAGCAGCACGTGTCCTGTACCCATGGGCACAGTGACGATGGGACAGCTGCAGTGAGGAAGGAAACGGGAGGAAAACATGCAGGCATTATGGTCCGTGTTGCCTTGTCACACTTCAGAGGAGTGAAGATGGAGAAAGAGTCAGACAAGAAGAATCACAAAGAAACCAGTTCCAGCAGTGCTGGCTTTAGTCACAGTAAGCAAAGTAAGCCAATTTGGGCATAATGGGCATTAGAGGTCTTCAAAAGCCTCTGATGTGGTTTGTTTCACAAATCATCCATTTATTAAGGGGTTAATGAATGTAATACGGTATCAGTGAACTGGGCTGTATTTTCGTGTTTTCTAGTTTGTTGTCTGGTTGTTGTTGTGTTTCCTTGGTGGTTTTTTAAAGCACCATGTCAATGTGACCCTCCTGGGCAGCCCCATACCTTCCTCCCTTCAACACCTCCCTCCTTTTTTCCTTCCTTTGCATTCCATGCTCTCCTGCTGGGTCCAGTCTCAACAGAGACTGTAAACACAATCAGGGCAGGGATTTACACAACTGCAGCACAACAGGGCACAAACCTTTGCAGGAGACTCAAACCGTACTAAAGCAGAAGCAGAGCCAATGGCATGAGGTCTGAACACCCACCAACAGCTACTGAGTGCCCAAGCCCAAATTCTTCAGCCTCCTGTGCCAGACTGGGATGTGTTGCCTTTCCCTGGTCCCTGCCTGCTGCCAGGCTGTGTTAGCACAGGTCTGAAGATGCTCCGTGATACACCAGTAGCTGTACTGGCCTGCAGCCAGCTCTGAACTGGGGGAGTTCATCCATCAGCCCTGTGGCACTTACACAGCCAAGCGTGAACTCCGCACAGCTCACACAGGAGCCCACAGAGAATACAAGACATCACATCAGTAAACAAAATCGCTAAGAAAGGTACATGAGGATTATCTAAGGATGCTTTCACATGGATGAGTCACAGGCTAAGTTTAGCTTTCCAGAAGTCACGATGCTGACAAAACTAAAACAGGATTCCTGATATACAGCCAAGAAATAACAATTAAATAAAAAACTGAAAAAGATGATAAATTGAGCTGAGAGAGCAGAAGCCCTCCAGAAAACAAAGATTCATGAAAACCTGCTAGAAAGTCTGAGCACTATACCTGGCAGCAGTTTCACCTATCAAACTTCTTTAACTCTCCACACCAATATAAAGAGAGTAAAGGTATTTCAATTCTTACAATAATCTGTTTAGAAAACATTTCAAAAATCCAACATTTAAGAGACTGAGAACCTCTGCACTGCTTGCAGAAAATAAATACGAAAAATCAGTGATCTTCAGAAAATCAATTTTAAAAATACATCTACCTACAACACCGCTGTTGCAACAGAGCTCAGAAAATGGTTATTTCCCTACTTCACTCAGAAAAGCGACTATGCAAAAAGAGTGTATGAACGACTTCAATTCTGCTTCTGGTGAAGTCATCACACATTTCACCACTGATTTCAAAAGCACCAACTTCAGCCTGGATACTAATAAAATCATAAATAAGTATTATTGCTATATGCATTATGCATTTATGCCCGAGGAGCTTCCAACTCTGCCATGATCTACTCAGATTCTTCTGATCTATCCAGGCAGGGTGAGTATTCAGATGACAGAAATGGTAGGAGATATCAATCTTCTTTCAAAATGATATGGAATAAAGCATCAGGAACAGCACAACTCTCAAAAGGAGACTCTCTCCTGGATGAGATAAATTGTTCCAGGTAGACAGCAGAAATTACCCTTATAATTCTAAACTTTTCATCGTCAGCCAACATCAAAGAAAAGTGACGTTTTTAAGATTAAAAAAGATATGTATTCATCAGTTTCAAATTACTTGTTTTCTTCAGCTCCTCAGTCTTATAGACTCCTATCATATATTAAGCATTTGAGCTCTGATGAGAAAAAAAGGTATAGTTTACACATTTGTCAAGTTTCTAGCAGCATTCATAACACAGAACCACAAATGCAGGGTTTGGAGTTCATTCCATGAGTATTCACTGCATCTTATAGTTATATCAATGTGATTATTATTAATAGTTATATTTCTGCATTGTACACATTTCACAAAAAGAGAGTACTGAATATGCTCTCCCTTCAAAAATTCCAAAATTTTAGTAACACTCTTTCCAAGTCATGAAAAACAGAAATTTAGCTCCTCATACTTTTTTTTTGTACTAACAATGTAACTATCTCTCACCATTTTCTGTGTAGGAATATTCAAGTCTAGCTGCTATGACAACATGATCATTTATACCCCATCCCTGGCAGTGTTCAAAGCCAGGCTGGATAAGGCCTTGAGCAACCTGGTCTGGTAGAAGGTGTCCTTGCTTATGGCAGGGGGGATTTGGACTAGAGGATCTCTAAAGTCCCTTCCAACCCCTTAACATTCTATGATTCTATGATTGTTACTTTCCATTTAAATTCAGAGTTTAAAAAAAAAAAAAAAACACATTTGCTCCCTAGCAAATCAAACTGGCATGTAAAGCAAGAAATTTACATTTAAAAAGAAAAAGCGAACTTCTAAAATTGTGGTAAATTGTTTTTATTTTTCTGTCAAGGCTTTTTGGAGACAGTTTGATCCTGTTCTCTCGTACACTGGCCTCAGTGTCCTCTACTATAGGAAAAAAATCAGCTGCAATGTACATATTTTACTTACTCATTTACCAAAATAATTGGCAGTATGTATGGTGTATCAGCAAGCAGGTACAAATTCAGCTAGAGCTTTGACAAACTCAAGAAGCACAGCTGTATAAAACGAAGATTAAAAAGAAAAGGTGTAGTAGTGAAAAGCCATTTAAAGAATTTAGGTTCCCTTTAACATATCTGTATCTCTTGAGACTATGAGTATGGTCAAGCCCCATCACATTGGACACAAACCCAAATTGCTCAGCTCTCTTCATATTCTCTTCTAGACATATAGAAAAAGAGGCCCACAACATTTTGTAAAACGTGATCTTCTAGTGTACACGTCAAATATCCAAATCATATAGCTTCCCCTCATTAGTATTCACTGCCCAGAGGCCAATATTCAGTAATATACACAGCACGGAACCTACTGAGAATAAAAGCCAAGCTATTTTGCTGCATAATGTACATCAAGGATATGACTTATTAAGACAAAATTCACAAAATGAGTAACCAAGAAGCTTCTTTATGAAACATTAAAAGCATGTTTTGTTCTCTAGCCAATCCTCCTGACACTGCAAACTGTCTACACTCCAAAGCTGTCCCTGTCCATAAATATTGAACACATGCTCCTGATGCATCTCCTAAACGATTTGGCATTGTCAGTTCTTAAAAGACAGAACAGCTTTATGTTGCAAAGAAGAAAAAAACATGTGGCTCTTACTTTTCAGAGTATTTTTCTCATTTGTACCTGAAAGACCATAATGATTCCAACTACGACAGTGCAATGAAAAGGATGTTATCAATTATGCTGGCAAGCTTGTATGTGTGTCATATAGACAAAAATGAAACATACCTGCACCCAAACATGCAGAAGCAATTATCAAGCTAGCATACAAGCAAGATGATGCTGGTTGGCTGAAAACACCTATCACCCTTTCAATCATCTTTCATAGCAGGGATCACTGTAACTCTGGATACCTTTGTGGTTTATCTATTATCCTCACCCTGGAAAAAGGAAAAGATAGCTCAGAAGGTGAAGTAGGTTAGTAAGGGTTGACTAATGGGCATCTACTTTGTTCACTGCAATGCTCTACCTCTTTAGAGGTAAAGAAAATAGAAACTGAGGAAAGACAAGGAAGCAAGAGACATATGCACTAACTTAGTAAAAACATTAAAAAACTTCAGCCCCTGGACACATAATCAAACTAAGATACAAATCCTGTTTCATAGGTTTGGGAATAAACCTGTTATAAAAATAACCCTTTCCAAAGGTTTGCAAGAGTATTTACCTTTCTAATCCATAATGTATCTGAAAATACTCCAGCAATTTTTTTCAACCTAGCTAAATACTGACTATCCGTGAAATAAATTAATACTACAGTAAGTTTAAAAAAAGTGTTTCATCCTGTTCTTCTTAATAGTCACAAAATTATTTTCAGGATAAGCCTTCTCAAAGCCTGAGTTGCTATACAGTTATAAAAGCCAGGAGCAATGTGCAATTTACAGAGATAAGTTCCCAATTATCAGGGAAAGGCAAAAAATAATAATGCTGTTAGTCACCCTTTAAGAAAGAAAATTCCATCCATGATCCTGTAACTTTTCAGCTTCTACAAATTTTAGATTTGCATAATACTGCCTTTAACCTCACTTACCAGGAGGTAATGGTAAGACTGCATGAGAAACATCTCCACATCCTCACATAAGACCCTTTTATAAAATTCAGCTGAAGAACAGATGACCTTCAAAAGTGGCATGTTTCTGTCAAAAAGTCTTTCAACAGTATCAGGAGTGTTTCTGGGCTCTAGCAAGTGGTCCCACCAACCACAGGTACATGGTATCTTTCCGGCAGCACTACAAACTGTCACACCTTAGACTCTGATCCAGGTATTTTCAAAACACAGTACTGAACAGTTATGCTGACACTCAGCAGGGGCTCTCTTTCCTAGGACAAAAGCCACCCTTTTGAAAGCAGAATGTGATAAGCAACAATAGAATACAGTGTTTCAATATTTTCTTGCACACCGAGAAGTTTCCGTTCAGGTAGTGAACCACAGAGAGACAAAGCAAGGTGTTTATTTGGATTGGAAAACTTGCATGTCTAAGGCCTAGATGGAGTTGTGACTTCTACAAGTGAATCAATATGAAATATGATTTTTTTTCTGTTCCCATAGATGATTGTTTAAAACAGTTCAAAAACCTAAGGTAGTGCAGTGATATGTGTAAACAGACACCATAAAAAAAAACAATAAAGAGCAGATACTCAAAACATATTCAAAGGCTTGACTGATTATAAAAATAATAAATATGATGTAATAGCAGTGAATTCTTACTCTTCTAAAGCCTGAAGCATGTTCCCAGGTTCTTCAAAGGACAGAATATCAATGATTTGGTCATTCATAATTATATCTTCACTAAAGAGAGCACCTGAATTAAATTGAGAATGCTCCAGTTTGTGATTTTGGCTGAGATCAGGCTGTATCTCCTAAAAAGAAAAGGGAGAAAAAGTAGCAAACTTTAGATTATTAAAAAAAAAAGTATAATGAGTGTCCGATCTAACTTTATTGCAGTTTAACTCTGGGTGAGAAGGTTTCTACTTATCATCACACTGTAAAGCCGGAAAGAGTATAAAGAGGTTGTGCAATTCAGATATGTATCTGAAATCAAATATACCACTTTTATTTCAGACTGATCTTTTTTAGTATATAACTGATCTGGAATAGAGATGAAGCAATGGAGAACACAGAACACTTGTGAAAGTCATCTAGGAAGTTATCTTCCACTTCAAATTTTCTAGGTAATCTTTTAAAAAACTGCCGTGGTATACAAATTACATATGGCAAGATTGCAGTGTTACGAGGTGAACAACACGGAAAAACTAATCCTATGCATGATGGAAGTGACTCAGTTCACAGAGACTTGAGACTGAGGGCTAATAATATTGTTCAAAAACCCCACTATAAATATCTGATGCTAGACCAAGCTGGACCTTTTTTACTACTTCATTATCACCGTTTCTTTCGTAAAAAGAAACAAGTCACATCCTTTTCATTTAAAGAGATTAATTTTTCAGACCTAAAATAAACAAAAGTTACTGATAGTGTAATTTTCAACCACAGAAAGGCTGTAAGTGATTTGTGAGCTACTCTGGTCAGCCCAGAGGGATGAGAGATCCACCACCCCTTGGGCAGACAAGGGGTTCAAACCTCCCAGCACGCCTCTCCTAGGACTGCTCCAATCACTGTATGTTCTAATGTCTCTAGCTCCCTCCCAATGAAATTGTTCTACTTTACACAAATACAAAAATAATTAATAGAAGGAAGAGCTGGAATTGCACCAACTTGATTAATATTTATCAGATTCTGTATTTTCTTTCTCCAGTCCAATATGTACTGAAATACTTTCTTCAAACTGGCACAGAACAATGAAAATGCTCCATCCCTAATCCCATCTGCTTTGCTTAATCACTGAAGATACCAATGCACATTGAAGAAACTAAGACTAACATTCAAATCCCTGTTCCTGATAATCAGAAAAAAAATTTGCACGCAAGTTGCTGTGCTCAAGATAAGTTGCCTACTCCCTTGGCAACTGCTTATAACCCACAGACATCCTGCTTCTAATTCTGAGGGACAGAGGGGAGGAAGGGAGAAATATGGAAAGAAATGAGCAGGCAAAGGGTAATCCCCCTCTGATCTAGAGCCAACATCCAGGTACTGACAGCAGTTGTTTTGATTAGGGTATCATTCTTATACTCACCTCTAAATCTGACTGCACTAAAGATTGCACTAGAGGCTGTAGAGAGTACATTACCTGCGAGCCAAATCCATCACTTAGTGGCTTTTTATTCATCTACAAAAACTCTTCAGACAATCTTAGCTAGCAAGTTATATCATCACATATGATCAGTGAAAAATATTAAATAATCTACCCTGACAGACAGTACAACTCACCTGGTTTTTACTACAGAAACTCCATTTTAATATTTGGGTTCGGTAAATGATGAAACAAACAGCACATGTCAGCACAAGGGAAATGAAAAAAGCAACGAAGAACCCTGAAGCACTGATGGCATGGCTGTATAAAATCTGAAATTAAAATATGATTTAATTAAAATTCTATTTTAAATATATATGAAGATCAGATAGCAACTGTAATTCAAAGATTGCAACTGTAACCAAGCAGTAAATTGTTTTTTAATGGCTTCACACAACTTCAGGATTTCTCAGCATTATGTTATTACTACATCTTGATGAATATTTTCAAGCACATATGTATTTTCAATAGGTTTCCAAGTCAGCACAGTTTGCTATGTTCACCTAGCCCAAATTCCTGTGTAATTCCAAGCAACAGAACTCCACAGACTGAATTATTTGCTGTGATTCTGGGTGCCCTGTACTTACAACCTATTTTCCAAAGTTGCCACTCTTCTAAGAATTCTCATTGAAATTGATGGCATTTGATGTTGCTCATAGGCTCTGGAAAGTCAGTCACATGTTGGCTACTTTAATTAATAGCCATTTCTTGATTCAATGAAACTGAGTAAACACCATAGGGAGAAAGTACCAATATAAGCTCAGAATAAACATGCAACTGGCAGTTCACAAACCTACCCAATCTGTGCGCAACCTTGCAGCTTCTGCACTAGCCTGAGTCAGAAAAGGGTGGCAGGAGCATTGGAATCACGAGCCAGGTAACAACTTTGTAGGCCTTTCACTTTAGCTCTTAACTTAATCTTTAAATTGAATTGCATTAAAAATTAATTTTTACTTTATGCTCTGTGCAGCAAAAGTTAATTCAGTGTTTGTTTAGTTCTATGAGATCTTTCAATGAAAAACATTGCACAGCTATTAGTATAATGTTTCACCACAAACTAATTACTCTGCTGGGGCTAGGAACTGTAAATAATTAACATGCTGCTTACAAGCTGGGTTTGTTTTTTCTTGGAGCAGAAACCTGACAGCATTCCAGGGAGTCAACGGTAATTCTGCATAGGAAACAACACTCAAACATGGCCCACAATTTGAAAACAATTTATTGCAATTTAACAGTTCTGTCACATCAGGACTCTGACTGAGATCCTTCCACTTTCCGGGAACAGGAGATGCCATAGATAATACTTAGGGGAAAAAAGCTGCTTTGAAACCACATCATAATTTTGTCTGAACCCACTCGCATTTGTCTAATTTCCATCCACTCTGTGAAATTTAAGGATCTCTCTCTAAGCTTCTGGGGAAAGCAAGGATCTGGCAAGGCTCTGGACTCAGTGAAGCTGGAATGAAGCTGTTTAAGTTTTGGTGGAGAAAAAGCACTGGCTAGAGAATGATCCTGTGCTTTTTAAGTAGAAGGTGAGACCCATGGTGGGACAGTCAGTCTGCATGAGGGCAAGCAGTTTCATCTGTGCTTTTATACTTAAAGAAAATGGGCTCTGGAAGGACAGTGCATGTCATTGGGGGGCTCTCAATCCGAGCAGGAGAACACAGCAGGTGCTCAACACCATCTGAAAGCACCACACCAGATCGTGCAAGGGAGGTGCCATCAAGTCAGGACCAGTGCTGGCCCTGCAGGTCAACCTTCAAACCACGGACACATCAGCCCACCTCAAAAGCCATTCCTTAAGCTAACCTCTAAAGCCATCCCAAGAGTGGGAAGAGGCACTACAGGCCCAAGTTCCTTTCAAGAACTCATGTGCTCCCACTGCTTTGCAAGATGCTGAGGGAAGCAAGCCTCATAAAAATCAGTGTAAAGGAATTATTATCATCTCTACCATGCAACATGCTTAGACGGGAGAACCTCCCTTTTCACTAGTGTCCCATTCAGCATCAAACTCCTCCGGCCAGGGGCAGATGCACAAAGTGCTCACAGGCCCTGAAGTGCTGTGGGAAGACATCTGGCACAGACATTCAGATGAGCAACACATATTTTTTTCATAACCCACAAAATCACCTTGTTCCAGGTAACCAAGCACTTTCTTCCAGTGGCACAGAAGAGAAATCCACTAGGATTGGGTTTTAAAACCCAATTTAGGGTTTGTTAAACTTTAAAGGACAGCATAGTATCTAAGTGTGCAAGCAAACCATGTGAAAGCTGATGGGACCAACGTAGCATGACACTGCCATGACTACATAATTAATTCTTCACTTGTCATCCCCAAAGTCAACATCTACTGTCCACTTAGTCACATATGTGCATTGGCTTTAGCATACCCATGAACAGGCTTAAACAATTATTTTTAATAAATAAATCTGAGACGGAGAGCATTTATGGCAGCTGACAATATGAATGAAATAAAATACATCACACCTTCTCCAGCTAATCCTAATTTCCTTGCGCAAACGGATTTCATTCCAAAACACCTTATGCTTGGCCACAGCCCAAAGTCAAATATTACACATGTGAAACATGATGTGTTAAATATTTTCTAAGCTTTACTTTTCAAAAATTTACAATATTTTCCACACATCTTTACCACACATTTTAATCACAAAGCCTGTTCATTTACTAAGTTCAAATGCAGCTGAGCTAATTTTACCTACCTACAGAATAGCTCACAGGAACTTTCTGAGGTCTAACTATCAAGTTCAAATTGGAAAAAAATAATAACCACACTAAAAAGCTTTTATGTATAATAACAGATTGCAGGAATTTTCAGGGTGGGTTGAGACAAGTGTACAGTCTTGGCTTAAGACATCAGCACCTGCTGTAGATCAATTCACACTGAACTTTACAGAAAACCATTCATGAAGCTATTTTTCTAACCCAGTCAGCTACTGCATGGTTTACACCTCTAAGAGTTTCCAAAAAATAGATTTATGGCAAGTCCATTTGTAATTCTTAGCTATACAAATGTCCAATCTTTTAAAATATTACTAGATCTTTATCCAGGGACAGTGAGTTCTCTAGCTTATGTACAGTTTTACTTAATACCATGTTTATGTATGGCTTTCATTTTAACAGAATGGGCACTTGATCTTCAATTATGAGAAAGCCACATCCGGACATGTATCTATTACAATAACAAAAGCTGAGAAGGCAGAGATCCCCAGTAGAAGAGAATATTGGAACAAGAGGCTCCTGTGCCCAATCTCCAAACAGATTACTTATTCCAAAGGCACAAAGAAACTCATGGGACAGGTCCATGGAAGGAATGAGTGGTCTAGTCCTCAGGACCTATCCAGGCAAGCCCTCTCCACATGCACAGACATGGCAAAAATGTTCTGTGGTGAAACAAACTGTTTGCTTCTGCACAAACACAAATAATCCCGGTACTTGTGGCAGTGGTCTCTTCCCAACCAAGCCACAGCTTCTTTAAAAATGACCCCTTGCAACAGCAGCCTGTCAAGTTAATGAGAGGTTAGGGGAGAAAAACAAGTTTGGTGAAGGGATTACTCTAACAATGAAACTAATGGATGAAGTAGAGAGCTTTTGATATTAATAATATCTAGAAGAATAGCACTGCTGCAATCAATGTAATTTTAAAGGTTTATCTGGCCTGTTAAAAACTACTTTTCAGAATTACTTCGGAAGCCAAGAACAGAAAGTCATATTGGAAGAATGACTAGTTAAAAAATGAAAGGAACTATGCCACTATTTCTGCAGTTTTACTTCTCAGGCTTGAGTATTAGCATCATACAGAAACCTTTCCTCAACAGGTGGAGGATAACTTTACCCTTCTGAAAAAGCAAAAAGCTTTCTCATGATGGTTAGGCACAGCAGCAGGTGAGCATATTTCTCATCACAGTTTCCTGTGCCGGGACGATTCTTCAAATGAAAGAACATGGCAAGGAGTATACTGGCATTTTTAGATTTTCCATATTAAATATTGCTTGTTTAAGACAAAAAAAGACCCCTTATCTCAAGTCCTGTTTTCTTCTTAAAATCTGAGATGGCAGAACACAAGTACATCCTTAGCTCCTAGGATTTACTTTAGATTGTCCATAAGTATAACGAGGAGAGTCAATAATACCAAATCATAGAATTTACCTTGGTCTTTTCTTCTTCTGTTATGGTGAATGATGCTGTCAGTGATACGAGATGTGTTTTATTCTGAGAGAGACACAAAAAATCACCTGTATTAAAAAAAAGCAGAATCCACTGGCAAACAGCCTAGATTCTCTAGAAAAGCCTCTCCTTAGAAGATAAGCTATATTTCTCATTAAGCTTAAAGCTGAAATAAATCTGACAGGAAAATGCAGTGTACTTAAGGATAACACTATAAGACATGGAAGCAGCTGCTCTGTGGGATACACTCCCCTTCCCATATCCCAATGCACACAGTATTACATTTTTCTGTGCCTATAAAATCTGGGTTGACTGAGAATGCACAGAACAGCAGCCACAGTCAGTACATGTATCCCTACTTTTACCATGCCCTGTTTTTTGAAGATTTCCTGTCCACCACTCTACTACCACTTCCATACACATTGAACATTTTTTCCTCCAAAGCCAAGGAGAAAGGCAATTGAAATGAAAATACATCTGCAGGTTATAATTACATGTAATTATGAAAACCACAGAAAAAACATCAAGCCATATTTAAGGATTGAAAAATTTTACTTTGGCACAACACACTTGTCCTGTCTCCTACGCAAAGCCAGGATAATGCCAGCATTAGAACAGTTGTTTCAGAGCTCGGTGCAACAGAGTTCTCAAAAATCAGCAAGGATGGAGATTTCTCAGCTTCTCTGAAAAATCTTTCAGATCTTGAAAACTCCTATACTAAAAGGTGTCTTTTTTAATGAGCAATGAGGTTTTCCTTTGCTGCAACTTGTTTTTCAGTTAAAAGAAAGTATTTTATTATAAAAATATGGTAGAACTTTCAATCTCTCTTAGACTTCAGGAATACACATGTAAGTATGTGGGACACTTATTTCCAGGACAGATCAATAAACTGGAGATAAATATGAAAAGTAGATAGAAAGGCTACAAGACAACACACAAAAATACCTTACTTAAGGAGGTCTAGGACTTCTTAAGCTATGAAGTATAATCCATGTATCTATAAATTCATGGTAAACAATCAGAGAGCCTAAGAGTTTCATTTCATTACATGATGGCCTCATTGTTTAGGCAGACAAGAACCACCTTGAAGACTGGGTTTTTTTACAAAAATTGTGAAGAGCAGAACAAAATTGTTTATAAAATACCTGTGATGAACTCCTGAAAGTTAGCTTTGCAGGCAGTGCCAAGACCCTGCCATGCCACATTTCTCCTGCATCAAGAAGTGCAGAGTAGTTGATTGCAAAGTGTTCTCCACCTATTAAAACAGGAATATGGATAGATTTGCTCTGTTCCACAAAAATTTCTCAAAGATCCCTGGGGAAGGCTTGGGACAGCACTGGAGCTTTTCCCTTCTGACACAGTAGATGCCACACATCCAGAGCAGACAGTTCATGGCCATCTGAGCCCAGCAACATCCTTCATACCTGCTGCCTCTAAGACCTCAAGGAAATTCAGCCCAGGATCTGGAAACTGCATTAAATGATGCCCCAACCTACTCAAAAGCATTATTTTTTGATACCAAAACTCTACATGGCATTACTTTAGAATATTTTTTATTATAAAATAGACTGCCTACATTTTGACTACTAACTTGTTAATTCTCCCCTTGATGAAACCAAAGAAAAATCTGATAGATTTCAGGTGAATTTTGATTCACAGTGCACTGAAGTACTGAAAAATTATTACAGTCAACACTGAGCATGAGCGTACATAGGCCAGTGCAGATACAGCCTTTCTGTCCAGCCCTAGTGGCAAGGTATGGGCTGACTTCAGGTTTAATATAGTAATGACCAAACCTCAAACTATGCAGAAATCTGTTCTGCTACATTTTCTTCCACTTCAGCATTTTTCACACTGATTTGTCTGAAAAAGCTAGCTTCAATACCAGATTCAGTACTTATAAATAAATTACGTAGCAGCTCCAACTTGGCTTACTAGATCAGCTATGCAAGCCATTTTTCTATTCTTTCTCAGGGATAATTGTTTCCAGGAAATCTCTGTGGAAAGCCAGCAATTCCTTGACATTTTCAAAAAGACCAGTCCTCCAATCAGTACCACTGCTCACACTGCTGTTATTAGAAATGGAGTTTGGCTATCCAATTGCAATCAGACAGGAGCCCCTAGTCTACTTATCTCCCTTTTCTACTTGGAAATCTTTCACCATAAACTATCATAACCACAGATACTTCGATCATAAACAGGTATCAGTGAACACTTCTGAAGCTCCTGGAGAAATATTGTGACTCCCAAAAGCAAGCTGCTAATTTTTTAAATGCTTGTGATTAGGAAAAAGGAGATGAAGAAATCAAGAAAGATAAAATTTAACGCATGTGCACTGATTCAACTCCTACCAATTAGAAAAGGAACTAAATGACTTCAAGACTGGAACAGATTCACCTATTACTTGTTTTGACTTTAGAATTTGTTCAGTTTGGAGAAAACAGATATTGAGAAGAGCTGCCTTATTTCTGATGAATCATTTTCCCTATTTGCATAGCCTTTTGCAATTCCAATGCACCTCAATACCTTAGCAAACCGAGCTGCCTCACTTGGCTAAAGAAGGCCCAAAATATGATGAAAATGCCTTTTGCAGAAGTTTTTAAAATTACCCAAAATGAACAAATACAATAGCGAAAGACACTTTTCCATTTTTGATGGCAACTTTTACAAAGTACAGGAGGCTCAGTTCTGTGCCTGGGAGATTGGAAGCAGTTCAAAGGTGGGAGTCAAAACAGTTAACAGTGAGCTGACAGAATTGGAAATTGCAGCCTAAAACCTTTCCCAGACTGCTTCAACTGTATTAACTGATAATAAAATAATTTACACCACTATAATTAAATAAATAAACAAATACTGTGATTTTAACAGATGCACTTTGACATGTGTTATCAGGGGTATTTTATTTGTTACCTTGCAAGAAGCTTTTCCTGTAAATCTGTATGCCATCTGTGGTCTTATTCCCACTGGTTTTTTGAACATGTAGACCAGTGATGTTGTCCAAAAGGATAAGATCTGTGATGTTTGTGGAGAGTAACGTGTTGGTGTTATTAATCACAAGTGTAATGTACACAGTTTGAGGGTCATGTTCAACATCCACCTGAAAACAGAAATATTAGTATTAATGGTGTAAGACGGCTGTATGTACATCTTAACAGCAAAATTCATAGTCTTGATTACAAATAAAACTTCACTATATATGTAAACTTATTTTCTGAAGGTATTCTGAGTGACCTGCAAACGAAACTACACTCAGTTTGATCTCACACTCCCAGTCAGATTTTAATCTTTGGTATGTCAAGCTGTTGCTTGGAGACAGTGGCAGAAAGCCAGAAGGTGGAAACCCAGCTCATACAGGACCAGAAGTGTAATCAAAATCTGAATATCCCCGTGATATTGCAGACAACACAAAACTGGATCATAACTTTATAACCAGAGTCTGGAAAATTCTTATATTTGAACTTTTGTACCATGAGGATGATTCTTTTGCAAGCTGCCTCACTGCAAATTCATTCTCTTCATGAAGTTTTAGTCTCTAACTCACTTTTTTTCATAGCAACCACATTGTCTGGAGGACGTCGGCTGTTTCGACTTGCCTTTCCCACGTGAGGGCAGATGGAGCCACCAGTGAACTTGGGAGTTCATGGCTCTGCTTCCAATTAGTCGTGGAAGGTCATACACTAATCACCAATCTCTAGCTACACGCACTCATGTGATTTTATTTATTTATCCCATTTAGCCCTTAAATCTTATTGAGCAATTATATCCTCTAAATGAAATTACTCTGAGCACAGAGTTGCTCACTGACCTCTCACCTTCCAAACTGCCTTCCTCTATAAAGTGTATGAAACCAGAATTGTCTAAATCTTTAAAGGATCCACAATAATATGGCGATCTATAGTATATTTATGACGGTTCATGAGGTTTCAAATAATGACACTAAATTAATAGTCCTTTAACTGACAGAATTACGATTCAGGCCGAACCTTTCTCTTTTTAGATCTTCCTCTTTAGGAAATACCTACATTGTATCTGGACAACTGCAAATATAAAATAATAAAGCAGTCAGCACAAAAAATGAGTTCTAAAAATTTGAATTTTTACAGACTTCAGAAATCACACCTGAGATCATGGTAGCCACACGGTTCGATATGTGTAGCTATGGTCTCATTGTGCACAACTGATCTCTGCATTTCACACTAGTTCAGCATACAACCACATCACAGTTTTAGAATTACATGAATCAAGGAGAAGAAACAGCTTAATGAAATTACTATGGCTTAGTCTGCATTTCTCTATTTAAGTGACAAAATTCCCAACTATTTGTTGTACTAGATGCTGCAAACAAGGTATAAAAATAGGCTTAGTTATATTTCTGAGGAAACCATTACCAATTTCATATGCTTGTATATCATTGAGTTATACCCCAACTTCTAAGACTTAAAATCATCAAGTATTAAAAATGTGTTATATTTTGGTCAGATTGTCTCTCTCCTGGTTTCTGAACTGGCATGATGCAGTCAAGATGCTTTCGACATTTCATGTGCAATCACAAAGGCTAGATACTTCCTTTAAAAAGCAAAACCAAAACGAAACAGGAAAAAAGGCTCAAAACCACATCTCTCATTAATATTAAATCCATGTTTTTCATGGATTTTTCATGGAGGATCCTTGCTAGGAATAAGTTAGAACAACCAGAAAGAGGAAAGGAGGGATGAAAAAAGGTTATAGAATCACTGATCATCTCCAATGCATGAATGCTTAGGAGATTAAGAAACAAGACAGGTAAAAGTGTTAGAAGACAAGCAATTAAAGTTAAAGATTTATTTCAGCTCTGCTAAGGATTATTGTCATTGTGAAGTACTATTACAGAAAAGTTCACATCATACTATGGAATCAAGCTATTAAACACATTTCTGAAAAGAAAGAAGACAGTGGGTGCTGGAAGCACTGGTAAAATTTAAACACCTCAGTTTCAATAAGGCTATTTCTGCATTAAGATGTTGGAAAAATCCTGACTCCAAGAAGTAAACATATGACACCTCCATGCTCTGAGGAGCCACTCATTGCAGGAGGAGGAAAATGTGCAAAATTCACGTTTTTCTATTTAAAACAGCTAAAGAGCACCATATGGCCAGTCTGTCTCTTAGCAGGAAAGCATTTGTTCACTCGAAATAGGACTGAAGTAGAAGACAAGGTAAGCCAAGGAAAATTAAATGTGAACTGCATTTGCAGGTGGAAGGCAACCACATATAATTGTATAGTTTTCAGTAATTTGCAACTAATAGCACTATAAAAGTATTTTCTGACAAACCCAGTATCTACAACAGATTACCTTCAAACTCCTACAGCAGTTCTTTTGCAGCTTTTAATGAGCCTGCGTGAGGCTGTGCTGCGAACAGCAGAAAACACAACAGGGGACTGTCTCAAAGCCTGCTTCTGAGAGGCTCTGGTGTAACAATTAGGAATCCACAGCCAGAAAAGCAGAAGATTCTGTGTTACTACTTCTCATGTCTGAAATGCTCACTATTCAGCCTCATTAATCATGATATGCTGCCATTTCAACAGTAACATTAGAGGTAATTAGCACCATGAGATGTGATGCATATTCATTCTTCTATACACAACCAATCTAGTGAAGGTTATAACGTCACCTCTTCTGTACTGGTTACTGAATCCTCTACCCTCATAGGCAGCATTTCAGTGGCTGAATTCAGACTGGTCCTTAAGTTGGATGTATTCTCTCTCTCCAGGAGACAGCTAAGATGAACTGTCTGTAATTATAAAAATTCATGCCTGCTTCATCCAGTGCAAAAAAAGGGAAAAGAAAAAAAGGGGGGGAAAAAGAGAAAGGAAAATAACCGCCTAGGTCCAAATAAAATGGGAAGTTAAAAAAATTCTTACAATAGGGAGGTCTTTGCTCCTCAAAAGCATTTACACAAGTCAAATGAAATCTTTTTTCGTTAAATACTGTGCTGTAGGTGAGTCCCACTGAATATGCAGACCATGACACAATGGCTCTTCTATGGTTGTGTATTAGGATGCCCAAACACACCAGGGAAAGACCAGGGTCAGTGCTTCATCCTTCAAAAGAAGTCCACACTTGACCCAGGCAGGGCACTCATGGTTGGGCCACAGGAATATCTCAAAAGGTTTATCTTATCTTGTAAAATTTGTCTCTATCTCTTACCCAGCCTCTTGGCTGATTATTCTAGAGTTCATTGGGATTTGCCCATTTACAGTTTTAGAAATCCACGGTCAGGTTTTTACTTCTACCACAATCCAAAATGCCCTGAAGCCTGAGAGATTTCACTGACTTCTGTTTTGAATCAACATTGCAAAATGGTGCCTCTCAGAGAGAGTGGGACCATCGTAACATCAAAATGCACTTACTCCCAAATACTCAGCATGGGCACAATTAGGTTCCCACTTTTTAAAGGTCATTTGGGTACAAACTTCCTACCAAATTAACAAGACAAATGTAAGAAAACTTACCATACCACACTTCTGAAGGGTTATTCCAAATTCAGAAGACACCGACATATTGGACACATCTTCAGGCTATGGAGGAAGGGGAAAAATCTACATAGCGTATGAAAATATCATAACTCACAAACTTCAGCAACAAGTTAAATTATGCAAATAAAGAAATTATTAAAAAAAATTAGAAGTACCAATCGCCTTCAAATTTAGAAGTTTAACTATCCCAACAGTTAAATCTTTCTTCTAGTCCAAATGTGTATGAACAACTTATTCCTGCAAGTAATTATTAGAATCTTGATATATTCACCTTTTGACTATCACAATTCACAAAAAAAAAATACATTGTGCACAAAGTTCATCAGACTATACAGATTCTTTTCATTCCTAAGTGTCTATCAGAATTTACACAGCAATGACACAGCTGTATCTGTCACAGTATTTCTCTGGAAGTCCCACAACTAGTTGGTGTTGCTGAAACCATGTCAAATGAACACAATCACCTGAGACAGAACTAGAAATATACTAACTGGATAGTAAATTCCCAACATTCCGTTTTTACAGAATTGCTACAATCCTTAAAAATACTGAAAGTGGCAAACCATCTTCTACTGACCAGAAGGTGGCTGACGCCAGACTCTCGTTTGAACAACACCTTCTTTGTCCACGAGGGTATCAAGGCAAACAGCGAATGGCTCCACTGGCTGTCCGAGGCTGCAGAGGTCAAGAGCTGGTGAGGGGCTTTGCTTGCCTGAATGACCACAGGTAAGGGCACTGCTGAAAACCAAGGCAACATTCAGCGTTAGAGCTAAGGCTGGGTCCTGCGTGGCAGCCACTCAGTGCAGAGTCCAGCCAGGGATGGGGCTAATGACACCAGTGCTCTGTGTGCACACACAGCCAGATACTCTCTCTCAAGGCACTCAAAATCCTGACAGGCAACAGAGACTGAGACCAGACAGGAAACAGAAATGGGATTTGTCCCACAAAACCCAGCAGGAGTCAGAACAAAACTGTTTCCTGCCCAAGGAACTCCCATATACCCCACAGAAAACTTCTTGCCATTTAAATGTAAAGCATTTAATGCATCAATTGAAAGGTTTAGCCATAAGTCAACTCTTAATATTTTCAACACAAAGAAGCTTTCAGCAAAGCATAAAGATTTGAAACAATCCACAATGTGAGGGGCATCAGTACTAATGGTGTTCTGCTTCAAAGATACAGTCTTCCAATTAAACACTGACCTTGCCAATATATATTCAGAACTGAAATACTTCTCAGTTGAGGATGGGTCTCAGTCACATTTCAGTTGAAGTGACATGCCATCAAATTAAATGCTCCTAAATTTAGTAATAAGCAAAACAAATGCTAGCTTACACTCTTAAATTTTTATGAATGATTAGTCAGTGATATTACACAAAGTAAAAGGCATAGTTCTGAAATCATATCACTTTGATCTGCTAAAGTAAAAGCACCTATGACATTAATAAAAGAAGCTCATACTAAAAATAAATAATTTAATATGTTAAATTGCCAAAAGGTAAAGCTGCTGAATTAAGAGAAAAATGCTATGAAAATTTAAAATGATAGCTGGTTTTCTATGCTTAAAGAAGTTACTTTTTTCATTCTTTACTTAATATTATTCTCATTTATTACATATTTTTAAATCAATTGTCAGTAATATACATTAATATGAACAAAAACTCCCATTGAAAGGCAAGTAATTTTGTGAAATGACTTTTCTATGAAAAAGCCTATTACATATTAATAAAATATGAAAAGCTGAAGACACTAAAATCTCATTACTGTGAGAGACAGCAATTTTTTTGAAAAGCCACTGCTTTTTAAGAAGAACAATATAGGGAAATACAATTAGCTGCAAATAGAAAAAGCATGAACACAGCATTCAGAACTGGACCCTTAAAAAGAGCCTTAAAGCATTAATGCACGCGACTCACTGAAAATAATTCTGTTAACATAATAAATGACATGCAATCGTGCTGCTTACAAAACCCAGGTGGACACACGCACTTGCGGAGTTTCCCTGTCTTCCCATGTTTATTTGGGAGGGAGTAGTTTATACTGGACAAAATTGTGGATATAAGGGCCAGGGAAAGCTGGTGTCTACATTTTATGACCAGTTTTAATTCACTTCTCTAAGTTTTACTTAAATATTTAAACCACTGTTAAACAATGCAACAGACTTGGACTAATTTAAGGACTGTAAAAACAACATGGCAAACTCAGTGAGAACAGGAATATGTATAATTACAACAAATGTCCACATATCTTTGGAGCTGGATTTTTTTCAAGACAGTCATGCATAGCATATGTCTATTTCAAGACTAAACAATGGTCTAAATCACTCAGAATGAAACCCATGCTGAATTTTCAGTGCAGTACAAACCTGCTAAATACCAACCTGAGCTCACCTAGCCATGGCACTCCCCAGCAGATCCAAATATACTATATCTCACCTCCAACGGCTCTAAACCTGTTTCTGACTACTGAATCAAGCCTCTTTGCAGTTTTCTATAAATACATTCATACACTGAAAAAGATTAATTTTATATATGCTGTGTCTCTCATTTATTAATGCAATTGTCATCCCATTCCTATAAAGGTGGGGCACCAATTCTCCTTTTTGTTTTCTTGCCTGACTACAGGAAATGCACTTCCCTTTACGGTAAACAGAAACCCTGAATGAGCTTCTCTGTAGGGCTTTGTAAGAGTCAGAAGTCAAAATGACAAAATGTATGAATTATGATGAGCAACTACTACCTTTAAAGTGCTTCTTGTTTAGGAGATCATTTCCTTCTGAATTTTGGGTGAGGGCGGTCAGCCAACAAGAAGTGTGTAATTGTTTCATAGAGTATCTTTTGATCTTGAGTCCTGTGTAGTATAACATCCCCATGAGCACACCCAATGCACTTTACATGTGACAGGAAAGCCTGATACTCCCCCTCCGGAGAGTATCAAGTCCACAGTAACCAATTTAATTAACTGATCATGTTCCTTGACTCTGAATGAATCTCTGGATTAATAATTACACCGATGAGTCTGTTTTCAAGCTGTGCCTTGTCATAACTTACAATCCCAAGATAATGTGCCCAACTCCTACCAGAAGCCTCCAGGCATGTTATTTGGCTGCTCCATCATCAGTAGTTGAAGGTTGGGGATTTTGCAAGTTTTTAATATCACGTTAAGCAGCTTCAACACTGATGATGATGATGACGAAGATGTTTCTGCAAATCCACTTGTATCTTCCCAGTACTCAGTGGAAGGTTTTGCTTAAACAGATTCAACCAATATGATGCATGTCCATACAGCAACACGCGCCACTGCCTTTCTCCAGAATTTTTCTCAACCTTCCTATTAATTTTTAACAATATAGGCTGTTCTGTAATACCCCAGATCTGCTGCCAGTAAAGCTGCACTTTTCTGTAGCATTCTTGTTTCTAGCATTGACTGTCAGTTAAATAAAGTAACTTTTTTCTGATCCACACATATTTAACTGTCACTGAAACAGCTAATCTACAAGAACTTAACTGCTTTTCCACATAACTTGCTGCATACTCAACATCAGCCAACATAATTGTATTTATCAATTCACCTGCTGTCCCTTTTCAGATAAGTTCTATTGTGGATGTAGGATTGTAGATGTCTGCTGGGTGCTTGAAAAGCTGGACACTGAATATCTGAGAAAGGATGGTACAGGCATAATACATTCTGTGGTTTTCACATATAGTCTAGATTTCTGTTCTGAAATTGGGGTTTTTTTTAACAAATAGATTCATCTGACCTTGGAAAATACTAACACTTGACTGCTGAAACCTTTCACTGAGAAGCATAGAGCTTTCTTTTGGATGCTGCTCCAAAGTGCAATTCGTTTCCATGGTGCCATCGACAGTGCCCCTTCAGAGATGCATCCAGTTCTGACAGTGACTCTGAGGTCTCCTTGTTCCTTCCACTCTTTTCTTCTTACAGCTTCAATCTTTGCCATTTTTCTGGCCGTTTTCAGAAAAGCCATTATCAGGCTGCATGGTCGTCACTTTCACTGGTTTCTAAACAGCAACTATTCCCACTCCTTTTCAAAAGAAGATCTCTGCAAAGCAGGGGAACAGTTTCAGCTTTACACACAACCCAAGAGGCCCCCTCTCAGCTGGGCTTGCCAGGCTGCCACCAGGCATTCCCGGACTACAGTGCCTCAGGCCAAAACATTCCCAGCAAGCAAACTAGCAGAGCATGGGGCTTAATCTGGGGCTTTCCTGTAAACATCTCCAAAGATGCCAAATTTAACAGTGCATCAAAGAAAGACAGTAATTTCACATTCTTTTGAGATTTGAGACAATACCAGCATCTTTAATAAGAAATTTTCTTTGGTTTTTTTAAATTAAAAATTCCACATTTTTACAAGTTATTATCAAGCTGTTAAATATTTTATCTTTTAATTAGCACGTTAGTAAAATGTTTTCCCATGATTTAATTCTACATAAACCCAATATAAACAGATATGCCAGAACCCTATCTCAAACTGCATATTCCTAGTTAGCTACCAGTGCTGGCAGGTAGACTTGGTATTGAATTTCAAAACGAAAACATGTATATAAATATTAATATAGCTGCAACAGCTGTAAGATTGGTGCAACATTTTACCACTCATGTTTCTGTAGTTTTCACTCAATCTCCTACATGTGCATTCCACCACCATACAAAATGACAAATGCACAGTTGATCAGAACAGTCTCTGCTACTTAATGTTCAATTTTCTTTGCTGTTCTCCCTAGGTAGTTATTTGCCACTCCAGCTTTGTGCACTATTGCCTTAGGTGCTGACATATTGTTCTTTTGGGCTTCCAGCTGCCACACTCAAAGCACAGGCAATGTGCTTCGGAAGGAGAGCTCCCCACTGCCAGCCCTCACTGCATTCACTTGCTGCTCAGGGAGTGCAAATACTGAGGATCTGGCCTGGTACAAAAGGCACCCGCTGTGCGGGGAGTGAGGTGACAGTGGGTCTGTGTTCATACAGACTGGGGGTAGAAGGATGGGTATTCCAAGAAAAGAAATCGTCCCCTGATCATGGTCAGCATACTGTCCTTTGCTTTGAAATTAGTTCTGTGTAAGGACATGGACCTGGCACAGCACAAGCCTTGATCCCTGGACTCAACAGGCTGAGTCCTGAACATGTCAGTGGCACCGACAGCCCACCATTAGAACAGCACACACATCAAGAGAGAAGTTAAGGTGAAGGTTACTCTTGCCTATAGCAATTAAATAGAATGAGAGAAAATTAAAATTGTTGGGGTGGCCCAGCGGCCTTTCTCCATGAGGATTCATGACATCCAATGGAAAGACTACAGCCCTGCTGATAGTGACATTGAGGGAGAAGCTGAAGGGCACCCCGCCTCCTGAATGTCCATCCAACAGACATCTCCGCCCAAGTTACACCCCTTGTTCCACCCTTGTTCCTCCCCTGTTGAATATGTAAAGGTTGCCCGAAGGTTCTGTGTTTCTGGGTCAATGATTGGATGTTGTGTTACTACCTGTTCTCATTGGTTGATTCCTATGACATGTTCTCTCCCCATTGGATTCTACTTCTCCCCGTCTTCTNTGGTACAAAAGGCACCCGCTGTGCGGGGAGTGAGGTGACAGTGGGTCTGTGTTCATACAGACTGGGGGTAGAAGGATGGGTATTCCAAGAAAAGAAATCGTCCCCTGATCATGGTCAGCATACTGTCCTTTGCTTTGAAATTAGTTCTGTGTAAGGACATGGACCTGGCACAGCACAAGCCTTGATCCCTGGACTCAACAGGCTGAGTCCTGAACATGTCAGTGGCACCGACAGCCCGCCATTAGAACAGCACACACAACATCACGAGAGAAGTTAAGGTGAAGGTTACTCTTGCCTATAGCAATTAAATAGAATGAGAGAAAATTAAAATAATCTTACAATAGGTTTACATCAAAAACTCCAGCGTGCCCTTAAGGCTCTCATACCTTTACAGCCTATTCTAAGCAGCAGAATGCCAAATTACAGTAGGAAAGCAAAGACTCTGACAAGTTTGTGAAATTTCAAGTTCAGAATTAAAAATGAGAGCAAAAAAAGCAATTTAACTAAGACATTAATGGTAATTTACGGCTCTCAAGGGCTGAATATTTCAATCCAGATTCCACAGTCTCATTTGCTTACCCACTGCAAATTTATCAGCAAAGCTTTGAACAATCTTGCTTTATTTCAGTGGGGAAGAAAGGAGTTAAATATACTCGCTTGCTATATTTTTGTTGTTGTTGTTGTTCTAAATTACTCCCTGTCTTGAAAACCATCCAGGATACAAGATCCAATTTGAAGTCCTTTCAATTACACACAACAATGAACAGGCAAAGGTAGCAATTTACGGTATTCAGTTTTGAATGTTGCCATTAGCTTTCCTTGTTACAATGTCAAAGAAACTATGGGCATCAACAAGAAAAAACAAATCTACTTTCCAGGCCTGTTTTGAATAAATCAGAGCAGACTCAAATATAACTCTCAAAAATCCAGTGTTCCCCAGTCACAGGAATATTCTGGGTTTGTCTTTTCTCATCTTATACAGAAACAACTCGAAAAAGCTTCCAACAGAAACACAGAGATCAGTGTGCTGTTACAAACCATTTCACACTTCAGCACACTGCCAGTCTCAATGACAAAGGTTTTATGCAGAAGTTCCCATCTCTCTGCTTTCATCAAGAACTTCTTCTGATGCCAAGATATCTTTGCTTTTTCTTTTATATACCTTTTACACAGTTCTATGTATCCACAAGTATCGGCATGCATACTTGTAATTCTTTAAGTCTGATAATTTAGCATAGTTCCAATGTTCTGTAGGGCCAGGAGACCAAACACCCCAGAAACTGCACAGCCAGGAGACCAAACATTCTACTATCTTGGGGGACCAAGGTCCCCTGGTAGAACATATTCTGTAAACTAGAAATCAGCACACCCAAGCCCCATTATTGGGTACCCTTGTTAGATATGCTAATGTGTAAGGTCTATAAATTGTATACACAATTTACGGTGGGATGTGCATTGCGACGCGTTCCACCTTGGCAAAGTGGTGCATCAATAGGATCCTATTAAAGATACCGAGGTAAACAAACCCTTCCCTTTAACCATGTCTGGCTTTCATTTCCTAAGACCAGGAAAAAGGCATCACTTCAGTAAAAACGAAAGAATCTAGTATTCTGATTAGGCAAATCACTAAAACCTTAAGTTTTAAATATGTTAAAAATTGATGTTTACTAGAATGGGATAATTTTCAGTTATAAAATCAAGCATATAATTCAGTGCTTGTAGCAACACCTCATTTAACACATATATTTACCTACTAAGAAAATGCCAGAATTTCACAAAATCGAAATCATTGAGGTTCGAAAAGACCCTTGAGATTAAGTGAAATTGCAAACCTAGCACTGTGAAGTTCACCACTAAACCATGTCCCTAAGTGCACATCTTTTAAATAGCTCCGGGGATGGCTCGGCGACTCAACCACTTCCCTGGGCAGCCTTTTCCAATGCTTGCTAACTCCTCCCATGAAGATATTTTTCCTAATATTCAAACTAAATCTCCTCTGGCACAACCTGATGCCATTTTGTCTCATCCTGTCACCTGTTACCTGAGAGAAGAGGCTGACCCCCACTTCACTACAACCTCCTTTCAGGTAGCTGTAGAAAGTGACGTCTCCCCTGATAAAAAAGTGATAAGTAAGTGAAAGATGGTAAGCGGTAAGTAAGCGAAAGTGATAAGCTCCTTCTCTTCAGGTTAATCAACCACAGCTCCCTCAGCTGCTCCTCGTAAGACTCATTCTCCAGACCCTTCACCAGCTTTGTTGCCTTCCTCTGGACACGTTCCAGCACCTCAACATCTTTCTTGTAGTGAGGGGCCAGCTGAAGACAAGATTTGAGGTGTAGCCTCCCCAGTGTCCAGTTCAAAGGGATGCCACTTCCTTTGTCCTGCTGGCCACATTATTTTAACTGCTAACAAAAAGATACTGCATGTCAAAATCCTCAACTTTTTTTTTAGGGCCAGAAGGTTTTTCTTAAGTATAAAACCACACTCATTTCCTCTCTCAGTGGATGGTACATGAAAAATTTGCAACCCAACATAAAGCAAGATGCACACAGCAAAGGTGACATTGAATAAATACTGGAAAAAAACAAGCTCAGCAAATATGAATTACTTGCTTTCATATTTAAATTAATAAACTCATTTGTGAATTAGCCATAGCACAGGGCAAAGAAATTAGAGGTATCTCACTTGATGACTGCTTCAAAGCATGTAATTCCTTGGCAAATGCATGTTATGAAATCATCTCTTGGGGAACCGTAGTGATGGAGAAGTTCACCTCACACACTGTGTTGCCCCTTTAATGTGCTACATGAGGACATCCTAACCTTTCAGGATATACTCATCTCCATCACACTCGGGTGAGGTAGAACACTATTTATAATACACATATAGAAATTAAAGACCAGAGTCTCAGAGAAACTGAGTGATTTTCTCAAATTTACACAAAGAGGCTGTGGCAGTCAGCCCTCATGCAGCTACTCCAGGCTCTAAGTGATTTCTCTAAGTTTTGGGGTACCTTGTTTCGATCAGATTAGGCAACTACCATTGGAGATGTTCACCGTACCAGAGATCACTGACAAGGATACGCAACACCTGCTGTGAAGAGTACTAGCATCCCAGCAGTACTTCTAGACCTACTAGATCTATCAGTCTTTAACCCACTACACCTAACCATCTTGAACAATCGGTGTTTGGCCCAGGACAAAGCGTATTAGCCATTGCAGTTTCAGAGGTCTTTAAAAATAGCTTCAAGAATAGGTACTGCAACACTGTTGGTAAATGCACAGGGGTTAAGCTAGCTCCTGAAAATGAACAGGGTCTTGATCAGCTTTAAATAATATGGGTTTTCCACAGACCTGGGAACTCTGGACATCAGAGGGTGCTCCCCTGCACCATTATGTTTAACACTGAAAAAAGGCTCCTCCTGAAAATTATTCAGAACTGAGGTCTTCTCACAAGGGTTTCATTCTAGATGAGCCGTTTAGGGAACCTAGAGCACCCTTGTTCCTAACTTCTGTGCAAACACTCCTCTGTGGCTCAGGACTGAGAGTCCCACTGATGTCAGCAGGCCACCAGGGCGCAGTTCCAGGCCCTGCTCACCTTCACAACCCATGCCCTGTGAGCCCTGGGATTCCCAGAATGCTGAAAAGAGAGAGGAAACAGTTGCATACCTGCCATTCCTAGGCATCCCATCTCTTTCTGAAGCCACAGATCATCTTCAAAAACCTGGAAGAGAGCAATTATAAAAAAGAACTGTTTTCATAAATATCTACTATCAAACTTTTACACTAAATTTATGCTTCACAATTACACAGAACCCTATCCCACAAAGCCTCGAGTTTCTCCAAAATTAACTACTAGAAGAGACTCAACATGGCTCTAGAGGTCTCTCACAGCTTGTTAAGCAGTATAAGGCTCTGCTGCCCCGTGTGGATATGCACACTTGGGGCTCAAATTGTACTTACACTTCGTATTATCAGGCTGAGTCCCTGCACAATAGTGGAGCTGGGCTGGCTATTAGTTTGCTTTCATTAAATAATCCTTCTTTGCCATCTTCAAAGGCATATTTGAGGATGCAGGAAAATCTGATCATTAGGAGGCAGCAGGAAAGTGTCCATACTAGATGATCAAGTCCACTGACATTACACTCATTTTTCCTCCGGAGAACTACACAGAGCCTTTCAAAGCGGCCACAGGCTAAAACTGCAGCTTGCAAGGCAATCTGCGACAGCCTCCTGCCTGTGCCTGGACCACAGAGACTGCTACAGAAATCACAGCTCAAAACATCAGCAAAAGAAAACAGTGTTTTTAAGGAGTTTTACTGCCCAGTGTTTTGATCAAGATGTAGTAGTCATATAAGCAAGTCCTCATTCATCAAAAATGCTTCCTTGCAGGAGCTAATAGAGAGTTAGGAATGTGGGCTGATTACCAGGGATCCAACTCTGCCTAGTGACGTCACTCACACTTGCTGTTTCTGTTTGCTACCAAGCACTGCATGTGAGTGATGTTAAGTACTGACTTACGGCAACACCACTGGTACAGTACAGCATGTTAGGGGCAATTTTCTTCTTTGCCTGCTCAGAGAAGCATCACTGATTATTGCTAGAGCTGTAACTTTAGTTACCCTTGTATGAAAATATTTCTCACTTCAGCTAGGGCACTTTCCCTCAACATAACAGAAAATGCAAGATATCTCACAAATTCAGATGCACTAGAAGCCCTGGGATTTAAGGAGCCTCTGGAAAACATGTCCATACAGGACTGGAAGCAACTCTAGTAGAGAAAGAAGGGACTCAGAAACAAACATTACCATCTACATGCAGCACACTCTGAGCAGCTCTGGGACACAGCTCTGGGAGATTCCAGGCATCGAGCTCTTCACTAGAGGCTATTTCCAGATACCTCACCGTACAGTTCTTTCTGGTCTCCAGAATTCTTATACACAAGCTGAGGTATGGTGAAGTTCTCTAATGCCATTATTATTTATTTTCTTTGGTTAAACAATCTATATGACCGTGAATTTTGAGCAACTAAGTACCTCAAGAACACAGAAAGAACAGGAAACTCCAGCAGCAAGCTTAAAAAATTGTCTGGTGAATAAATCAGACCGAATTATTATTATTATTATACATAGAACCAGTCCCTTCAGAGCTGGGACTCACACAGATCATTGCGTCCTACTCTTGAATGAAGGGCGCGTAAGGGGATCAAAACTGCTGTTTTTGTGCCTTTCCATCTATGCATGTGGATGTGCAGCAACAGAAATCACGTTAAAAGGGTATCAAACACTGCCAGGCATTTCTGGAGCAGTCTAGGGCCCTATCTGCATCAAGGAAATGTGTACCAGCCCACTAAATTGACTTAATAGCTGTTTAGAACACTGATGAAAATATAAACCACCAGTATGGTCTTTTATGTTAAATGCAATCTTGTTTATAAATATAAATACCAAATATTACTGTTAAGCATTATATCAGCATATATATGGACTTGAATGTTAAATGTCAACAGTTGCACTGTGAGCCCGTAACAAAAGGAGACCGCGGTTTAAGCATGTATAAAGACATGAAGAAATTGTGGCTTTCTAGCTAACAAGCTTTATTTCCTACTTTCTAGGAAATCAGCATACAACTGGCTTCTGATTTCCACAGGCTCCAGGTATTTATTCCTGTGTGGTTTTACTACAGCTGATGCACAAAATCTGGTGTTTGTATATCCATGTGCATCAGCTACAAAAGACATAACAGCACTCCTTGTTTTTCCTTCTGCCACATCTGACATTCAGTTCTCACTGGAAAATATAGCCTGCACAAAATATATTCAGCACAAGTCTTTCACTCTGCTGCAGACTGCATCCCTAATACCAGAGGACATCACAAGGGGCTCCCCATCAGCAAGTAATGCCAATCCCATGGACCTGCACTCATATCATGCTTCAAAAGTAATTAATTTAATGCAGTAATATTGTCAGGAAACTTTTTCCGAAGTTTTACATTAATTTATTCCTCTGGTAAAGTAAGTTGGTGTGCTGTTTGTTGGTTTTTGGGGGGGTTCTGGTTTTAGGGGGGTTTTGTTTGTTTTTTTTCCTGCAATACTATTCCTGTTTATTAGTCTTTCTGTAATCCCACCACAAACTACCATTTGTGATTCACTCTAACACCCACTGCACAGTAAAGTATTACCCACACGGGCAAAAGATAACTATGTCAACACATTTTGAGATGGCTTGACAGACATAAACCTAGATAAGGAGAAAGAATGAAACATAAAAGCGCCATCCTCAAAGCTATGGCACTCCTCACTGGGGACTGACACCAGTGAGCAGGGGTGCTGTGACTAGATAAACACCAAGGGCCTCTGCTCAGAAGCACAGACACAGCATCCTTAGGGCTGGAAGAGACCTCTGGAGATCATCCAGTCCAACCCCCCCGCAAGGCAGGGTCACTCAGAGCAGGTGACAGGAACACATCCAGGTGGGTTTGGAATGTCTCCAGAGAGGGAAACTCCATGACCTCTCTGGGCAGCTGTGCCAGTGCTCTGCCACCCTCAATGTAAAGTTCTTCATGTTGAGGTGAAACTTCTTGTTTCAGTTTATGGCCATTGCTCCTCGTCTTGTCACTGGGTACCACTGAAAAGACTCTGGCACCATCCTGTTGACACCCATCATTGAGATATTCGTATGTACTAATGAGATCCCTTCTCAGTCTTCTCTTCTATAGACTAAACAGGCCCAGCTCCCGCAGTCTCTCCTCGTAAGAGATGCCCCACACTCCTCATCGCTTTCGTGGCCCTCTGCTGGACCCTCTCCAGTAGCTCCTTATCTCTTTTGTACAGAGGACCCTGTCCAGAACCTGTTGGCTGCCTCAGCACGCCGACGCCTGGCAGCTTTTCGGGCCGTTGCCCCC